>JADRCH010006156.1:0-10164 GCA_019843965.1 Rhynchomys soricoides
GGGGGGGTAGAGGAGGTTGTAGAGGGAGCCAGAGTAGGCCTTGGTGAGGAAATGGAGGTTGATACGGGCTGAGGTGGGGGAGGGGGAGGGGGAGGCGGTACCTGGAAGCCTCCCTGTTCCGCTAAGACGGGATTGGGCCCCACGGGAATGGTTTTGGGGAGTTCGGTTTTTAACCGGATGGTGAAAAGGAGACCATCATCATATCCGTCCCTATATAGTCTGATGCCCCATTGATATCCCTTGGCCCACCCCGTTGCCTGCTTTCCTTGGGGAGTAAACCTGATCCTGAGCAGATGGCACCATTTGCTATGGCAGACACTCCAGTCCTGATGAAGTGCATGGGAATAGTTGGCTGTGACAGTGACATAGTCCCAAGAAGAAGAGGGTTTCCAATGAGTGTCTCCAGTAGTTTCACAACCCCAGTTTTTGCAAAAGAAGTCAGTCTTATACCCACAGGTCGGTCCCAGTGCCCGATTGCGATGGTAGCCCGGACAGACATAAAAGGGGATAGGTCTTAGGGCAATCCTCCGGAAAAAGGTAGAACATCCTTCCCCAGTGCCCCTCCCCTTATCCCGAGGAGGCTGGTTTGGGTCTTGTCCTTCCATGTCCCAGATCTCTGAGTTCGGGACCCTGGTAGCCAATTTGCAAAGATCTGTGTATAAATCTGGCCACCAAGATGAGGAGGAGGTAGTCTGGCTCACTGACCATACCTCCTCCCAAAGGGCCGACAGTACTTGCCAGGTTAGTTTTAGGGGGAGGTGGGGATTTTCACCCGGCCCCTGAAGCAGTTCCATGCAGCAAGCGCAGTTTAAGGGGATTAGCAGTCTTCTCCAATTTCCATTCATCCTGAGCTGACTCCGGTGCTCTCTTGACATGGGATGCGTGGATCCAGGCTGAAATGCCCTCAACCTTGACTGCCGTGGGGGTGGTCAGAAGCACTAAGTATGGTCCTTTCCAGTGAGGTTCAAGGTTGCTCACTCGATGGCGTCGGATCAGGACTGTATCTCCGACCTGGAACTGGTGGGGCACATCTGGGCTTTCAGTCTTATAGGCTCCTTTCAGCTGTTCCCAGGCTTGATGTCTGACCAATTCCAGGGCCTTTAGTCGGGTGAACAGGGGTTGGGAGAGAGAAGCATCCGGGTCAAACACTCCTCTGGCCTCTGTAAGTGGTGGGGGCCCCCCACATAGAATCTCATATGGGGTAAGTTTAAATCTTCCTGGGGTGTTCCGGATTCGGAACAGGGCAAAGGGAAGGAGGGCTGTCCAGTCCTTCCCGCCGGTCTCCAAGGCTAATTTGGTCAAGGTCTCTTTTCGAGTTCTGTTCATCCTTTCTACCTGACCTGAACTCTGGGGTCTGTAAGCACAATGTAATTTCCAATTAATCCCCAGTTGGGTGGCCAGTCCCTGACTTACCTGGGTAACAAAGGCAGGTCCATTATCAGACCTGATTACCTTGGGAATCCCAAACCTTGGGAAGATTTCTTCAAGGATCTTCTTCGCCACCACATTGGCGGTTTCAGTCCTGGTGGGAAAAGCTTCTACCCATCTTGAAAAAGTGTCTATGAAAACTAGCAAATATTTGTTACCATATTTGGCTGGCTTAATCTCTGTAAAATCCACTTCCCAATATGTCCCGGGGCGGTCGCCCCTAAGTCTTCTGCCCTGGCAGTGCACGGAGTGTCCCGCATTGGTCAGGGCACATGCCTTACAATTTTTGACCGCTTCTTGTGCCAAATCTGAAATTCCAATAACGTAGTAATCAGAGGATCTTACAGTGTCTTTCAGTTTCTTTGTCCCTAGGTGGGTCAAATGATGTAGGTTGGTGACATATTTACGTCCTTCTTCTTGAGGAAGAACTTGTTTACCGTCTTTAGTTTCAGCTACCCCATAAGGGGTGTACCCTTGAACTATGCCTAATTTGTCCATAGCCTGATAATCTTCAGGAGCATATCTAAAACTGGTCTCTCTGTTGTTATAATAATCTTTGGATTTCTTAACTGTCATAATCATGGCTCCTTGTGCTGCTTGCTTAGCAGTCAAATCTGCCATTTGGTTTCCACGGGCCACCGCATTCTGGCCCTTCTGGTGCCCTGGACAATGTATGATGGCTATCTTTTTTGGTAAGTGTATGGCCTCCAGGAGGCTCAGAATCTCCTCTTTATTTTTAATGTCCTTTCCTGTGGATGTCAGCAGCCCTCTCTGTCTTTAGATCGCCCCATGTATATGAGCAGTCGCAAAAGCATACCTGCTATCCGTGTAGATGTTGATAGACTTCCCCTCTGCCATCCTTAGAGCTTGAATCAAAGCCACAAGTTCAGCTTTTTAGGCTGAGGTCCCTTCGGGAAGGCTACTGGCCCAGATCACTTGTTTTCCATCTACCACTGCTGCCCCCGCCTTCCACTTACCTTCTACCACAAAACTGCTACCATCAGTATACCAGTTAGGGCTTCCAGGCCAGGGCTGATCCTTGAGGTCACTCCAGATACCAGTCTCTTCAGCCAGGATGTCAACACAGTGATGAGTAGGCAAGGATTCATCAGCCTCTGGTAGCAGGGTGGCTGGGTTGAGGACGGCAGGGGGCGCAAAGATCACTCGTTCAGTCAGCAGAAGGCTCTGGTAGTGTGTCATCTGGGCGTTGGTCATCCACCGATCGGGGGGTTGCCTAATGATGCTTTCGAGAGCATGGGGTGCTACTACAGTGGTCTGTTGTCCCAGGGGGAGCTTATCTGCATCCTTGAGGAGCAGGGCCACCTCGGCAATGGCTTTAATGCAGGAAGGCCACCCACTAGCAACTGGGTCCAGTTTTTTTGACAGATAAGCTACAAGCCTCTTCCAAGGTCCCAGTGTCTGAGTCAGGACTCCTCTAGCCACCCCAGACCTTTCATCTACATATAGAGTGAAAGGCTTGGTCAAGTCAGGTAGGGCTAAGGTGGGTGCAGTCAAAAGGGCCATTTTGATTTCTTCAAAAGCCCTCTGATGCTCCGGAGTCCATAGGAACACTCCCCCTTCCCTAGTGAGGGGGTATAGTGGGGCGGCTAGCGTTGCAAACCCCGGTATCCATAGTCTACAAAAGCCTGAAGTTCCCAGAAACTCCCTGACTTGTCGGGGGGTTGTTGGGGTGGGGATCTGGGTCACAGTCTTTTTTCTGGCTTCCATAAGCCACCGTTTCCCATCCTTGAGAATATACCCCAGATAGGTGACTTCCGTCCGGCACAGCTGAGCCTTCTTCGCTGACGCCCAATACCCCAACTCACCTAATTCAGACAGGAGTTTTTCGGTTCCTTGTCGACATTCAGACTCAGTGGGGGCTGCTAGGAGCAAATCATCAACATACTGGACCAGGGTAATCATTGGGTTTGCAGACCTGAATGAGGCCAAATCCCGAAGGAGAGCCTCATCGAAAAGAGTGGGTGAGTTTTTGAACCCTTGAGGCAGTCTGGTCCAGGTCAGCTGCCCCACCTGCCCTGATTCTGGGTCTCTCCATTCAAAGGCAAAGATTGGCTGGCTAGAGGGGTGTAATTGGAGGCAGAAAAAAGCATCCTTCAAGTCCAGCACAGTGTACCACTTCCGATCAGGAGGGAATGAACTGAGGAGATTATAGGGATTGGGCACCATGGGATGTATGTCCTGCACCCTTTTGTTGACTTCCCTTAAGTCTTGAACTGGCCGTAATCATTAGTACTGGGTTTCTTAACTGGTAACAGAGGCGTATTCCAGGGTGATTGACAAGGGATCAGAAGGCCTTGCTGTAAAAACCTCCGAATATGGGGCCTAATTCCATCCTGTGCTTCTTTGCTCATGGGGTATTGTCGCACCCCGATTGGGGTGGCATCGGTTTTTAGCCCCACTACCACAGGAGGGACCCGAATGGCCATCCCCATACCTCCGGTCTCTGCCCATGCTTGTGGAAATTTAGTCAACCATTCTCCTAGATTAAAAGTCGCGGCTGTCTGCGGGGACTCATGGAGCCGATACTCTTCATCCAACTTTAGCTCTAAAATCATGGAGGTAGGGGTTTGCTAAGTCACCTCGGGTCCCTCTGGGGAAAATTTGATCTGAGCCTTTAATTTAGTCAACAAGTCCCTTCCCAGTAGGGGCATAGGGCACTCAGGAATAACCAAGAAGGAGTGAGTCACCTGCCCTCTCCCCAAGTCCACCTGGCGTGAAGTGGTCCAATGATACTGTTCCTGTCCCATGGCCCCAATGACAACAGTCTTTTTTTTTTTTTAGCTTGCCTAATGGTTGCTTTAAGACTGAAAACTCAGCTCCGGTATCTACCAGAAAGTCCATGGGAGTCCCCTCCACAGTCAAGGTTACCCTAGGCTCAGGGAGGAAATCCGAGCCCCGTTCGCCCTAATCATCATCCTCTAGGGCCAAGACCTTGGGGGCCCGTTTCTTTGGGCACTCTCTCGCCCAATGTCCTTTTTCCTTGCAGTAGGCACATTGGTCCTTCCCCAGAGGGGGTCTCTGCTCGTCTCCCCTCATCCGTGGCCTCCGGTTGCCCAGGTTCCCTGTCTGGCTGAATCCTGTCTTGTCCTTATCTTCTACTACTGCGGCCAAAATCCTGGTCAAATTCCTCTCCTGCCTATGATCCCTCCGATTCTCCCTTTGTTCTGCTTCCCGCCTCTCTCTCTCTCTTCTTTCTTCCTCAGTCTCCCTCTTATGAAACACTTTCTCGGCTTCCTTAACTAGATCCTGCAAGGACAGGTTCTGCAATCCTGCTGAACGCTGTAATTTTTTCTTAATATCCGTTGCTGACTGTCCTATGAAGGCCATGGCCACTGCCGCCTGCTGACCCTCAGAAGTTGGGTCGAAAGTAGTATATCGGCGGTAGGCCTCCATTAGGCGTTCTAAGAACACAGACGGGGGCTCAGTTGGGCCCTGTAGGACCTCTCTTACCTTAGCCAAATTGGTAGGGCGCCGAGCCGCCCCTTTGAGGCCTGCCACCAGAGTCCAGCGATAGACTGTCAGCCGCTCCCTACCTTCAGCCGTATTAAAATCCCAATTAGGGCGGTTCAGAGGAAATCCAGCATCTATCTCATTTGGGAGGCTGGTCGGTGCCCCGTCCGCTCCTGGTACATTTTTGCGAGCTTCCAGGAGGATCCGCTCCTTTTCTTCTGTAGTGAAGAAAACCTGTAAGAGTTGCTGACAATCATCCCAAGTAGGTTGATGGGAGAACATTAGGGATTCCACCAGTCCTGTCAGGCTGGCCGGATTCTCTGAAAAAGAGGGGTGGTTAGTCTTCCAATTATAGAGGTCAGCAGAGGAAAATGGCCAGTATTGGAGGGGCTGGAGCTGAGGCAGGTCGACTGGGGGCCCTTATACGCGAAGCAGCAGCGCAGTGGTGGAGTCTGGTTTCCTGGGACCCTGAGCAGGTCCGTCCTCCACACCACCAACCGCACCGGGATCCGGCACCTGGGGAAGGGGGTAAGGTGGAGGAGGTGGAGGAGGAGGAGGCCATGGGGGGGGGGCTCCTCGCTCTCGGGGTAGATCTTAGGAGGAGCTGATGGCTGGCTCTCTGGTTGAGCCTCAGGCTTTGAAGTTTTTGCTTTCGGTTTGCATCTCGCTGAGAGCCAGGACTCTGGAGCCTGGCTTTCGTTTCTGAGCCCAAGGCTTAAGCCATGGAGGAGGGTTTTGTGCAAGATTCCCCCAGACAATGATGTAGGGAGCCTGGTCGGGATGGCCTTCTGGTCCTTCTTGGAGGACGATGGCTTTCACTGCAGAGATAACAGACAGGTCAAGATTGCCCTCAGGCCACTCTGAAGAACAGAAAGTCTGCCACGGTCCTTTCTTAACCTCTACTGACAAATTGTGTGCCCTATCTTTGATCTCTCTCCAGTGGTCTAAGGTCAGAGTCAGGGGAGTTGCCACAGTCTGTCCCATTGTCAGTCAGAAAGTCATACACACAAACAACACAAATAGACAGAAAGACAAAAGAAACAATCCGAATCGCCCCAGGCGCGTCCTCCACAAAAGCTAAAGTGCAGCGAACAGCTTCGGGCTCGCAGGAAACAGAAGGGCTCGACCAGAGGCCACCAGAAGGGCCCGATAGGAGTCCGGGAGTCTGGGCGTCCGGGCGTCCCCGCTCCTTCACTCCTGGAGTGTCCAGGCTACGACCTGTGGTCTTTCCTGACACGTCTGTCGACAACAAACTCAGAGTTCCTTACGAAACAAAGAGCAGCCGTAAAAACCAAAAGCGCTTTTCAGACAGATTCAGACTTTACCCAACACAGACACGGACAGAATCTCACCTCCAAGTGGGTTCTTGGAGACTAGGGTGGTCGCAAAATCACGGACGAGATCCCACATGAAAGACCCCCGAATTGGGGAGAGGCTCACTCAAGCCTCGGGAAGACACGACCCCCCCAATGACTCACGAGAAACTGAACTTGCTGCAAGCGCACGAGGTTTATTCAGGGAGGCAGTGCACTGGGCCGAGCTCATAACCCACACAGGGGCAGAGGAGATCGACCCCGAGCAGCTGAAGTTAGGGGCATTTATAGGGAAAAACCACAAAGCAAAAGGGGGAGCAGGGGGAACATGCGTCATGGGAAAGAGCAGAGGGGCTCAAAACAGAGGTCATTGTGACATTTTTGGTTGATCTACAGGATAGGAGTCAAGTCAAAACAACTGCTTTCCCAAAACAATTTTCAGAACAGAGTTCATCATGACATTTCATGGTGGGCCTGTTTTTGGAACAAGGTAAAAACAACCATTCTCAGAGCTGTCTAAGGGGGGTGAGTTTAGCCCATCTCAGGCCCTGGGTGGCCTAGGGCTCTGGTGCTGAGTCTAGGGGCGTTTTCCTTCCAGGGTCTTTCATTCCCCACTTCTTCTAGGGCATAGTTCTAATCCTAGAACTATAGTCTTGTTTTACTTATCATGAGCCAGTTCTCCCAACGCCTGGTACTGTTGTCTTAACATCAGGATCTGTACAGAACTTACTCGTGCTCTGACAAAGTTCATTAGTCTGTTGATTAAACAGGGTCCTACAGTGAGTAAGAGGAGCAAAATCATCAGAGGCCCCACTAAGGCAGAAAGCAAAGTTGTCATCCAAGGAGACCTGCTGAACCATCCTTCGAACCATCCCTGTCCATCTTCTCTTTCCTTCCTGTGTGCTCTAGTCTTTCTCTAAGCTTGCTCATGGAATCCCTAATGGCTCCTGAGTGGTCTACATAAAAGCAACATTCGTCTCTTAAGGCCGCACATAATCCACCTTCTTTTAGAAATAACAAATCTAATCCTCTTCTGTTCTGCAAAACTACCTCTGATAGGGATGTCAAGGATTCTTCTAGATTACTAACAGATTTTTCCAAAGCTTGAAGATCCTCGGTCAAGGCTGCATGGAGCTCGTTGAGCCCCCTTTCTAATTGTTGTGGTCCCGATACTAAAGCGGCAGTCCCTGTCCCCACCCTGGCAGCCACTCCTAGACCCAGCATGACCGACAGGGTCAGAGATATTGGCTCCCTCCTATATCTAGAGAGGCGTTGGTTGTATTCATCGATGACTACCTCTGTTGGATGGTAATAGACCTGAGGGACAAGCTGAACCATCACACAGAAATCTTGAGACGGATTGAAAACCGAGGTGGAAACACAAGGGGTTAACCCAGTGTTACAGGCCCACCACCTATTAGGCTCCGGTACCAAGTATTGCTTGGATGTGCCCTGACTGACGGTTGCAGTGGAATTACAGAGAGGCTGGTGGGTAGAGGGTACCTTGCCTATGCAGAGTCCTGTCCCTGACACTTCAGTCAGGGTGAGCTTGTTTTTAGAGCCCCACGAACATCGGGTGGTTTGGGTGGTGGAATTAAAGAACCCTTCTGTAGCCAGCCCCTCGTAGTATGGGGGCCCTGAGGACAGACAAAGCCAACAGGAAGAAGTAGCATTGGGGTTTGTGGTATTGAGGGCCTGAAAGGCTCCTTGGATTAGGTTAAACAGCCTTTGTCTCGTCTTTACTGGGGGGGGGGGTAGAGGAGGTTGTAGAGGGAGCCAGAGTAGTCCTTGGTGAGGAAATGGAGGTTGATACGGGCTGAGGTGGGGGAGGGGGAGGGGGAGACGGTACCTGGAAGCCTCCCTGTTCCGCTAAGACAGGATTGGGCCCCACGGGAACGGTTTTGGAGAGTTCGGTTTTTAACCGGATGGTGAAAAGGAGACCATCGTCATATCCGTCCCTGTAAAGCCTGATGCCCCAATGATATCCCTTGGCCCACCCCGTCGCCTGCTTTCCTTGGGGAGTAAACCTGATCCTGAGCGGATGGCACCCTTTGCAATGGCAGACACTCCAGTCCTGATGGAGTGCTTGGGAATAGTTGGCTGTGACAGTGATATAGTCCCAAGAAGAAGAGGGTTTCCAATGAGTGTCTCCAGTAGTCTCACAACCCCAGTTTTTGCAAAAGAAGTCAGGCTCATACCCACAGGTTGGCCCTAGTGCCCTATTGCGATGGTAGCCCGGACAGACATAAAAGGGGATAGGTCTTAGGGCAATCCTCTGGAAAAAGGTAGACCATCCTTCCCTGGAGCCCCTCCCCTTGTCCGGAGGCGGCTGGTTTGGGTTTTGTCCTTCCATGTCCCAGATCCTTGCGTTCAGGACCCCGGTAGTCAATTTGCAAAGATCTGGGTATAAATCAGGCCACCAAGATGATGAGGAGGTAGTCTGGCTTACGGACCATACCTCCTCCCCGAGGGCTGACAGTACTTGCCAGGTTAGTTTTAGGGGGAGTGGGCATTTTCACCGGCCCCTGAAGCAGTTCCACACAGCAAGCGCAGTTTAAGAGGATTAGCAGTCTTCTCCAATTTCCATTCATCCTGAGCTGACTCTGGTGCTCTCTTGACATGGGATGCGTAGATCCAGGCTGAAATGCCCTCGACCTTGACTGCCGTGGGAGTGGTTAGGAGCACTAAGTACGGTCCTTTCCAGTGAGGTTCAAGGGTGCCCACTCGATGGCGTCGGATCAGGACTGTATCTCCAACCTGGAACTGGTGGGGCACATCTGGGCTTTCAGTCTCGTAGGCTCCTTTCAGCTGTTCCCAGGCTTGACGCCTGACCAATTCCAGGGCCTTTAGTCGGGTGAACAGGGGCTGGGAGAGAGAAGTGTCCGGGTCAAACACTCCTCCGGCCTCTGTAAGTGGTGGGGGCCCCCCACATAGAATCTCATACGGGGTGAGTTTAAACCTTCCTGGGGTGTTCCGGACTCGGAACAGGGCAAAGGGAAGGAGGGCTGTCCAGTCCTTCCCGCCGGTCTCTAAGGCTAATTTGGTCAAGGTCTCTTTTAGAGTTCTGTTCATCCTTTCTACCTGACCTGAACTCTGGGGTCTGTAAGCACAATGTAATTTCCAATTGATCCCCAGTTGGGTGGCCAGTCTCTGACTTACCTGGGCAACAAAGGCAGGTCCATTATCAGACCCGATTACCTTGGGAATCCCAAACCTTGGAGAAGATTTCTTCAAGGATCTTCTTCGCCACCACATTGGCGGTTTCAGTCCTGGTGGGAAAAGCTTCTACCCATCTTGAAAAAGTGTCTATGAAAACTAGCAAATATTTGTTACCATATTTGGCTGGCTTAATCTCTGTAAAATCCACTTCCCAATATGTCCCGGGGCGGTCGCCCCTAAGTCTCCTGCCCTGGCAGTGCACGGAGTGTCCTGCATTGGTCAGGGCACATGCCTTACAATTTTTGACCGCTTCTTGTGCCAAATCTGAAAGTCCAATAACGTAGTAATCAGAGGGTCTCACAATGTCTTTCAGTTTCTTGTCCCTAGGTGGGTCAAATGATGCCGGTTGGTGACATATTTACGTCCTTCTTCTTGAGGAAGAACTTGTTTACCGTCTTCAGTTTCAGCTACCCCATAAGGGGTGTACCCCTGAACTATGCCTGATTTGTCCATAGCCTGATAACCTTCAGGAGCATATCTAAAACTGGTCTCTGTTGTTATAATAATCTTTGGATTTCTTAACTGTCATAATCATGGCTCCTTGTGCTGCTTGCTTAGCAGTCAAATCTGCCATTTGGTTTCCACGGGCCACCGCATCCTGGCCCTTCTGGTGCCCTGGACAATGTATGATGGCTATCCTTTTTGTTAAGTGTATGGCCTCCAGGAGGCTCAGAATCTCCTCTTTATTTTTAATGTCCTTTCCTGTGGATGTCAGCAGCCCTCTCTGTCTGTA
>JADRCH010006159.1:0-64452 GCA_019843965.1 Rhynchomys soricoides
AAAAAAAAAAAAAGATAGATGGGACCTCATGGAACTTGAAAGCTTCTATAAAGACATAGCCAATAAGACAAATCGGCAACTCACAAATTGGGACAAAACGTTACTAAACCCACATATGATAGAGTGCTAATATCCAATATAAAACATATAAAGAACTCAAGAACTTAACCACCAAAAAACCAAAAAACCTAAGCAAAAAATGATGTATACAACTAAACTGAGAATTCACCTCAGAGGAATCTCAAATGACTGAAAATCACCTAAAGAAATGTTCAAAGTCTTTAGTGATAAGTGAAATGCAAATCAAAACGACCCTGAAATTCCACCTAACACTAGTCAGAATGGCTAATATCAATACCTCAGGAGACACCACGTTTTTGGGAGGATGTGGAGAAAGAGGAACACTCCTCCATTGCTGGTGGGATTGCAAACTGTACAGACACTCTGGAAATCAATCTGGAGGTTCCTCAGAAAATTGGAAATAGATCTACCTGCAGACTGAGCAGTACCTCTCTTGGGAATATACTCAAAAGATGCCCCACCATGCCACAGGGGCACGTGTTCCACTACGCTCATTGCAGCCTTTTTTGTGATAGGCCAAAGCTGGAAACAGCCCAGATGTCCCACAACAGAAGAATGGATACAGAAAACGTGGTTCATTTACACAATAAAATACTACTCAGCTATTAAGAATAAGGACATCATGAGTTTTGCAGGCAAATAAGTGGAACTAGAAAATATCATCCTGAGTGTTGTAACTCAGACCCAAAAGAACATGCATGTTATGTACTAACTTATAAGTAGATATTAGCCAAAATAAAAAATAAAAAAAGAGCCAGATACCCAAGATACCGTCCACAGAACTCAAAATGTTCAACAAGCTGAAAGGCCCAAGTGAGGATATTTCAGTCCCACTTGGGAGGGAGTAGAAAGCAATCACAAGGGGGGTGGGAGGGATCTGAGAGGGAAAGGGGAATGAACGGGTGGAGAGGGGAACATGATCTGGTATTGGGTGTGGGAAAAGAACTGAAATTCCTGAGGGCTAGCAGAAAGAAGGGAAACATGCAAGCTCAGGAGGTAGCAGGTTGGGAGAACCTTCCCGAATGTACCAGAGACCTGGGAGATAAGAGACTCCCAGGACTCAATGAGAGAGACCTTAGATGATATGCTCTGCACTGGGAAGAGGGAACTTGTAGAGCCCACCTAGAGTAGAAAGGCAGGGCATCATGTGAGGGATGGGGTTGCCATCCCACAGTCAAAACTGTGACCCATAATTGTTCCTGTCTGAAAGAACAGCAGGGATGGAAATGGAGAGGAGCCCAAGGGAAAAACAAAGGCCCAGTGACAGGCCCAAAGTGGGATCCAACTCAAGGGGAGGCCCCAAGACCTGCCACTGTTCCTGAGGCTATGGAGTGCTCACAAAAAGGAACCTATCATGACTGCCCTCTGAAAGACCCAACAAGCAGCTGGAAGAGTCAGATGCAGATATTTGCACCTAACCAATGGACAGAAGCTGTGACCTCTGTGGTTGAATTAGGAGAAAGCTGGAAGAAGCTGAGGAGGAGGGTGACCCTGTGGGAGGACCAGCAGTCTCAATTAACCTGGACCCTGAAGATCTCTCAGATACTGTAACACAGACCAGGCAGCCTATGCCAGCTGATATGGGACCCCCAGCACATATGCAGTGGAGGACTGCAGGGTCTGGGTTCAGTAAGAGAAGATGCACCTAACCCTCAAGAGAATGATAGCCCCAGGTAGAGGGGAGGTCTGCTGGGGTGGGGATGTTCGGGAGCGGGGGTTACGAGGGTGGAGAAATCATCGTTGAGACAGGGGAGTATGAAAGAGGTATAGGATTCGGAACAATGGGAGGGTGGATCTGGAGGGCAAAAAAATCTGGAGTTTAAAATAAATAAATTAATTTTAAAAAATCCATTCACCTCATTTATCAATTCCTGAAAATGTGTTAAAGTTTCTAATTCAGGGTTCCAAAAGACCAAACGTTAAAAGCAAATTATTATCCTGTCATAAACAAAACTTATCATTGCAGAAAGCATCAGGGTAGAAAGCACACAGTTTGATTATCAAAACAGCAGATTATCTTAAAGAAATTTTTGTGATCTAGCTCTTTCTCGATTTTCTTTTATCCTATCTATGTAAAATGTTGAGTCTCTAAAGAAACAAATAGCTAATCTTTCTCACCAGCGCACCATATATATATTTTTCTTTTCGGTTATTTTTGAGACAAGGTTTCTCTGTGTAGCCCTGGCTGTCCTGGAACTCACTCTGTAAACCAGGCTGGCCTCGAACTCAGAAATTCGCCTGTCTCTGCCTCCCAAGTGCTGGGATTATAGGTGTGTGCCACCACTGCCCGGTATACTTCTTTACTTCAGGCAATTAACTATAGATGGCATATATTTTATTTCAATATAATGTCAAGACAAATATGTAATTTGTTTATTTACTGCAGCTAAATTATTTTAAAGATATGATTAGTAAAAGAAAATTGTAGAAAAGACCACATTCTAAATGCAGTTACTTGCGGCAATGTGATAGATGTATATAAATAATATAATATAAATAATTTTGACAATTCCCATTCTCATTTTATGAGTACAATTTCAAGATGAAAACACTGTTAACTCTTCTGTAGTGCTTTTAAATGTAGAAGAATTATAAGACAAAAAGTACTTCTATTAGTTGGAACATAGGTTTCCTAAAAAAGTGAATAAGAAAGAGAAGACAAACTCATTCAATTCATCCTCTCTTACGTAAAATTGCTATACTAAAATAACCTGTTCTAGTACACTGAGAAGAAATATTTGTGCCTGCATTTACATTCAACTAACATTTGCTGATTTCTTAACTTTTCTGATTCAACCTAATCAATATTTTTCTAAAATAGTTATTTTAATGAAGTAGATGATGTTCCATATGTTATTGTATATTTTATATTTAATTTATTTGTTTTGTATCAAACAATAAATGGCGATACTAAGGCACAAACTGTATTCTAATATGATATTCACTTTAGAAAGATGTCTTTTCCTCAAATTTTCACAGGCCAGTGAGCAATTTCCAAACCTGAGTAAATTCCTTCAGATAACAACTTAGAATTCAATGAGACATTTAAATTTACATTTTAAGAAAAGTTTCTTTCTTTGTTATACAAACAATCTTAATCAATAATCACTTATTTAAGAAGTATATTCTTTCCAAAGCTTTCACTAATAATCTGGAAAATGCACATAAAATCCTCAGTTAAATTTCACCTCATGACAACAGGAATGACTATGATGTCATAGACTATAAGTAGCATTTTTAAGATATGGAGAAAAAAAGAACTCATAAATATGAGTAGATGTGAATAGAAACTAATATAGCTATTACATGGAAGATGCAATGATTCATAAACAATGGTTAACAAAACAAAATAAAACCTTAAAAGTAATAGAACTATCATGGAATCTAGAAATACTATTTCTGAGAATACTTATAAAATGTATTAAAGAGACATCTGCCTCTATGTTAATTGTAACCCTATTGAAAATAGTCACGAAAGGAGAGGACATTAGAGCCCACACATAGATGGCAAAAACAAGGCAGCAACAACAATAAAAATAACACTCTACAACTATACAATACACAGATAATATATGTTTATATAAGAATTATAATATTGTTTCACATTCAGTGACATACATTAGTCAAAAAGGAAGTAATGTGAAGGGAATAAACAAGGTATAGAAAGCCCTATGCCTCCTGACCTGAATATGAAAATGTTGATGTTATAAACATAGAATATAGAACAGTGACTACTAGTTATTGAGAAGGGGACAACAGGAAAAAGGAACAAGAAGATGTTGGTTCATAGAAAATAGGTTAAAACTTGATGAAGGATATAAATGCCATCAGGTGTGCTTTGGTCTATTAGGGGTTGACTTCAGGAAATAATGATATTCCTACTTCATAAGAAGTAGAAGAGGGATTTTGAATGTTTTCAGCATAGAGAAACAATAAATATTTGAAGCTTCACAGTAAATACATCCTTGAAATATCTTATTGTCCTACTGCTATGTATGTAATTATTTTATAATAATTACATGTGTATGTGTGTGTACACTCGTGCACACGTGCATGTGTGAGTGTGTGTGTGTGTGTGTGTGTGTGTGTGTGTGTATGTACATGGCTGAAATGCCCACACATAAGATCACAATGGAAACACACTGCACTACAATCTTCAGTTTAAGATTCTTGTCCTAGGAAAATAAAATATTCTGTCAGCCAGTCAGAAACTGCTAATAGCCACTAACTAGATACATTAAACCTTCTTTTTATAATTACTCCATTATAAAGTTGAAAAATGCATCATTGTTTCTAAAAGCATGTTACAAATGCATTTCCTTCTCATTCCTCTGTGTCGGCTCGGTCTGGTTTCCTTTGCTGCCTAACAAACTGCTGATTGGTCAAATAGATTTTGAAGAGTTTTCATATGCTGAAGTTTATCTCTCAACATATTTCCCTCCTTCACTTCATTATAACAGTCTGTGTTGGTTCATTTAGTTTTTAACCAAGGCATCAGTGAAGATATTCTGTTAATTTCCAAGCTGTTCAATAAGGCACAAGGTTGCAGGACATGAGGCTACAATTTAATGCTGATAAATTCGGTGGGGAGATTGTATAAAGAATGAATTTGGGCAAAAACTATTAAGAAAAGATGCTACTTAATGGGAAACAAATGCTGTCTCTGGCAATAGTAATAGCACTGTATTTCTTTAATAATTTCATAAAATGTAGTTTTGATAATATTCACGCCTGCCTCTACATCCTTTCTCCCACCAACTCAATTTGGGTTCTCTAGGCTTTTTTTTATTATTATTATTTTTTATTTTGTTATTTGTCTCTGGTATTTGTTGTTGTTCGTTTGTTTCAGTTTGCATGTTTGTTTGTTTTTACCCATTGAGTGCCATTTGTGCTGCCCATATATATTTGGAAATATGACCTTTCACTGAAGCACATTAAACTAATTCTACTGATACCTGGTCTAATGAGTGAAGTGCCCCATCTTGAATTCCAACCTCAATTCATCCTCTTACATAGGTTACCTAAATAGTCATCATGCACAGTACAGTGGGAGATGTAACCCAGGATAATTTTGTTTTGTGGTTATTGGTTTTGTTTTGAAATTCTGATGTAACACACCTGTGTGCTCTAAAGTCTCTATATAAGCATTTGATTATTTTTGCTTTTACTCTGTGAACACCTTTTGGGTTGTGTATAATGTTGGTAAAGCATTTTCAAGATTGATAATTTCACTTTGTGACCCTATACTTTTTATTCCAAAATAATATTTTTACTGTTTCTTTGGGAAGTTCACCTCATATAGCCCATCACACTCACTTCCAACTCCTTCCATGTCCACCTCTCTCTGTGCGTGTGACTTCTCCCAGAACAGGATTAAAACAAACAGGCAAACAAATAAACAAAACCAAGTCCAATTTGTGTTATACATATACTTCCTAAAGTATGGTCAAGTTCCTGTTGGCCTGCTAAATAAAAAACCTGGCTCCATTTCCAACTTCACCCCAGCCATAAGCCCTCAGTTATGGAGAGCCACACTTCAGCATCCTTACCTCATTTAAGAGTTCTACTTGCTGGCTTCCTGTTTAGGCTGTTACTTTGGAAGGAGGGTGTTGGAGGGAAGGGATTATCACAGACGCTTTCCATGTCCTTCTTTCTCAATTGTATGACCACATCTTTAAGCAAAAGCTAATTAGAAGATTGTCAATCACTGCCAAGACACCACACTTTCTTAAGCACAGAACATCTAGGTAACAAATTCATTCACTTGGTAAACTACTATGCAGAACATTTAGTGTTCATTTTTTACGAAAACAATTATTAACTGAGTGCAGTTTAAGGCTCACAGATTTAATCAGAAAGTTTCTTGGGGATTTAAATAAATTAGCAATGATTAGAACTAATGAAACCTCTACTGTTACCAGGTGTAACTGTATCAGTTGCTCAGATAAAAACTTCAGTATTTGAATAGAAAACCTTAAAGACATTAAATAAATTTCCACGTCTATCAAAGTCAGACTTAAATTAAAATTCTATGAACTACAGAATTCCATATTGATTTGTACATGGATTTACATTTTTCAGATAATTTGATCGACTTTAAAATAAACTGTTACACTTTTATGTCATAGTCACTACCACAATCATCTGAAGAGTTAGCAAACAAAACAAATGTAGAAAGGAAACATGTATGATATGAGGAGAAGATTCAGAGAGTGAGACCAAGCAGAAATAAGGAGCCACAGGGATCAATTCTGCATACCCAGACTCCAATGTGCATGTGGTTTTCCATGAAAATAAGACTCAGACTAATCTGCTAGTATAACATATCAAGAAATTAGTGGCCATGTACTTTGTATACTCATGACTATGAATAGAATGGTTAACCTGTAAATTAAAAAAAATGATTCTATAGTTGTGGTCATTTCCACTACCCAATCTAACGAATGACTTACATCCTAAATAATACATTACATAAGTGTCCACTACTGCAAAAATATCAGCACAAATATTTATGCTATTTTGGCACAGTCTCTAGATGGGGAAAGAGTTCTGATAAAATACTTTTTCATTTGGTACAACCAGTTTATTATTTATACTTATTAGAAGCAATAAAATAAAACTGTAAGTTTAACCACATTTTAAGAATTAATGAAAATGCTCTTAAAATTACATAAGAAATAAACAGATCAGAGTAGAGTGAAATTCAAAATTCATTTAAAACTCATGATTCTCTTGAGCCTTAGAATTAATAATATAGTTTATTATAATAAAAACACACATTAAGCTACAAATCAATATGTATGCATTTTTAGATAATTACCTTACATTTTGAAGTTTAAGCCATTTTAAATTACTATCCTCCATTTGTAATAATGTCAAATACTTGATGTACAGTTTTAATCTTTATTTTATGGTATGATTTATTGTATTGATGGATAGCAGTTATTAAAAGACAATGTCTAAAATAGAATATTGATTAAAACATAAGACATTGTAACCATGAAAGTGAGTCCATAACAACACAAGGAAAGAGAGAAGACATGGAAATAAGCATGTCATCAGGATGTCTGAATGGGGAATAATCGAATTTTAGATCTGCTTGATTTCTGCACACTAAATAAGCACCTTCCTGGTACCAGGCTGTTCCTCTTCCCCAAGACTCCCCATCAAGACCCTGCAATACACAGGGTCACTAGTCATCATAATATTACAACTTAAGGATACCACCTAGGAAATTCCTTGCTATCCAACTGAAGGTACTACTACTACAGACTATTGTGGGAAAACAAAAACAAACAAACAAACAAACAAACAAACAAACAAAAGCAAAAAACCCATCAGTAGTCTTACTCAGAACTAGAACACGTATGCTACAATACTGAATCATTTGTCAAGTTGTACCTACTAGTATAATAATGGCAAGACAGATGTGTAGGTAAGTAAATACTCTTTGATTGGATGTGAGTTCTCATTTACATGAAAATTTCCATACTTGGTATTGTAAACCTGGTCTCTCTTCCTTTTTTGTGCACAGTTTTATTTTTACTGTAATATAGACTTGGGTTTATGTATGTGGGATTAAATATTTTCTTTGCATTTTATTATTCTAATTGTTTACATTTCAAATGATCTCCCCCTTCCCAGTTACTCCTCCACAGTTCCCCTCCCATCTCTCCTCTTCCCTCTCCTCTTTGCTTCTGTAAGTGCCCTCCTCCAACCACTCACCCACTCCTGCCTCATTGCTCTAGCATCCCCTTCTTCTGGGGCATGAAACCTCCACAGGACCAATGGCCTCCCCTCCTATTGATGTCAGATAAGTCAGTCCTCTGCTACATATGTATCTGGAGCCATGGATCCCTCCATGGGACAAGCGAGAACATGTAGAGCTCAGAGAATCCAGCTAAGGAGGAGACAGAAAGATTGTCAGATTTAGAGGTAATGGAGGACACCAGGAAAACAAGACCATCTGAATAATCTAAGCAAGGCACATATGAGCTCATAGAGACTGAAGCACGAAGCACAGGGCCTACATGGATCTGCACCAGGTCCTCTCCCTCCATATTATAGCTATTAGCTTAGTATTTTTATGGGACTCTTGATTGTGAGAACAAGCCTGTTCTTGGGACTCTTTTCCTCCTATTGGATTGCTATGTCCAACTTTCATATAGTAGTTTTTGGCTTGTCCTATTATATTTTATTTTTGTCATGTTTGGTTATTGTCTCTTGAGAGCCTGTTCCTTTCTAATGAGAGAAAGAATGGGAGTGAATCCAGAGGAGAGAGGATGTTGCAAAGAAGCAGGAAGAGTGAAGGGAGGGGAAACTATAATCAGGATATATAATATGAGCTAAGAATCACATTTGGGTGAAAGTCAGAAAAAATAATCTAAAAATTAAAATAGCTACTCAGCAGTAAAGAAGTGTTTGCTTTAATTATAAGCAACAACATGAATTTCAAATAAATTATCCTGATAAAAGTTTAGCTGAAGGGCTTGCTATAAAATTATTTCATTTATGATAGTCCAGAAATAGTAAATTTCTGGGAAAATCAAGGGGTTGTGGTTATTATGAGTTGACTCTGGAAAAGGGCCAGAGTCTGAGGATCATGGAAATTTTTCATAAGATAACAAAATTTCCTATTATGTTTGTAATTTCCTATTATGTTTGTGCTAATGTTCTCTTTGCATGCCATTCTTCTTATATTATTGTTTGCAGTTTATAAAACATTAATCCATAGTCCTCAGGAAAATGTAACTCTTTTCCAATTGTAAACACAACATTAAATCAACCATGTAATCAAATCTTCAAGAGAGGAGTAGGAGATAAAGAGACTATTCTGAAGAAAATGTTAGCAGAGGAGAGGTGAGCAGAGAAGGTAATAGGCACTGACATGTGATCCTAATACTGTATTTCTATGACATTGTCTAAAATAACACCAATTTGGAAGTTGAAAAGTATTGCTCTTCAAATTCCTAAATACTTTTTAAAACTTTTGGTTTTCTTTCCAAACAAACTTTTGCAGAATGAGTGTTATAATTCTGTTATTTCTCCATTTCCCTTTTGCTGATTTTGAAATTATGTAAAATGCTTCCTGTATCAATAGGTTAACTTCTAACATTATATTTTCATGAACATATACATTGTGTTTTGATCCGATGCATTCTTTTTTTACCCTCTCTGTTCTCTCACAAATGATGATACCCATTTTCCTAATCTAGACTACCACATTTAATTTTCAGTCATTGTATATCTTTAAAGAAGATACACATTTAGAAATACAAGATAAAATAACATATTCATGCTTCTCATCTTATTTATAAAAATTGAAGCAAGAATTATTTCCATTCAAACACACAATATAGGTATTTAAATTAAGTTATACAACACCAAACATTTAAGAAAATATGTGAAACAAGAAACTAAAATTCATCCCTTCTCAGGAAACTATAATACCAAAAGTTCTTAGAAAATCAGCATTATCTTATATAATTAAGCATAATTGTTGCTCCTGATCAACAGTGTTATCACTGGGTATTTTCCTAACATAGGGAAAAGGATGTACATTCAAAATGACTTAAGATCAAGAATATTTATTTTATATTTAGTCATAAAAGTTCACCATTGGAAAGTTTCATATTTCTATTAAAATATAAATCAACAGCTAGTTATACATCCATAGGATAAAGTCACATTCAGCAAATAAAAATGTATGATATAAATATACACATAAACACGCACGCATACACACACACACACACACACACACACTCCACAAGACTCCCTCTCAAAAATTGATTTCTTGATGGTCCCACATATATGGAACTCAAGAACAGGTAAGACTAAGTCACTCTGATAGAATTCAGACGTTAACTTGGGAAAAGAAGAAAACTACAAAAATGAACTAGACATAATAAATAATTGAACTGAAAGAGGACCAACAGGGCGAAAACCATATGAGTCACAGGACTACATAAATTTTTCAAGTTTATTGGCTAAAACAGAAACCATAGGAAAACAACCATGAGCAAAATTTTAAAGAACACTATGGTAGATATCTAACATATGAATAAAACAATTTTGAAGCTAGCACTTTAAATTTTTGTTAAAATATATTTCTAGGAAATTGAATGAAAGTTGGCAAATGAGGTCAGAAAAAATATAATTAATCAAATCTTCACAAAATATCATTAGTAGTTAGTGACATGTCTCATGCAAAGAGGATAACAAAAGAGACAAAGCTCAAGAAGTTAAAACCTCATAAGGTAATACCCAAGAATATTGAATCACTGGAGTAAGCATCAAATACACAGTTAAGTCTAATGCAACAGTCATTTTAAGACTTGAATCCTGGTAATTCTGAATTCATTTCCAAAAAATGTTTTCCATATGAAATGTTATCACTTAACTCTTCATAATAAAATGGTCATATCAGAAAAAGTCAATTCTCAGCAGCTATTTAATGACCAAGTTTTAAAACACTGTGGAACATGGTCAACTAAAAATATCAAGGATTCTAGATAGGGGTACACATGATTGAAAGTAATTTTATGATTAGTCTTATTCATTTCCCAAAGGATAACCAACCTATCAAATTTGTTATATGAACAGACATATGAATACTTGCTACTTGGCCATCATCAATACCAAATCTACATGTATCATCCAAAAAAATATTTGTTACTATTAGTTTTTGTGTATGATATGTGGAGGAGTCTTATATGGATTAAAAACAAAACAAACATTTTTGTATGGTTGGTTCATCATACAAAGTTAGAAATAGTAAATATGGCTTCTATTGGCATCTTCTAAGAGAATGATTCAGACAAGTTACTCATACCCTTGAACATGTTCTTTTCCAAACAGAGTTTAGCATACAAAAGCTTCTGTGCATAACCAGAAAGACAACAAGAGTTTTATATCAAAGAGCTTTACATATAACTCATTTGGCATGTGAATGAGTAAATCCAATTAATGGACATATGTTACGAAAGAACATAGAAAGCTAATTGTTTCTCTAGTTGAATTTTTCTATGGATAACCTTTTGGTTGGGTGGTACATTACTGAGGTTTAACTTTCTTTTTAAATGTGTAGGTTTTTTTTGTTTGTTTTCTTTTTTCTTTTTTCTTTTTTTTTCAGTTTTTCGAGACAGGGTTTCTCTGTGTAGCGTTGGCTGTCCTGGAACTCACTCTGTAGACCAGGCTGGCCTCGAACTCAGAAATCCACCGGCCTCTGCCTCCCAAGTGCTGGGATGCACAAGAAACTAAACACTTTACTCTTTCTTGTACTGGTACTATAATCAGTGGTCACTATGACAGCTTAAGAATCACATTTTAAGTTACATCCTAAAAGATTATCTGCTGGTCTGGAGAAATGGCTCAGTGGTCAAGAGCACCGACTGCTCTTACAGAGGTCCTGAGTTAATTCCTAGCAACTACATGGTAGCTCACATCTAAATAAATAAGATTACCTGGATATGTTATTGGCATGAGTTGCAAAAGTGTATACAATTTTAGAAATATATTACTTATGCATGTAGGACAGTTTGTAAATGGCAGTGTGCAGATCCTTGAATCGAGCCTTCCTTAGTCATGTCATATTCCTGTACTTAGCAAACAAATCTCCTTTGCCATTAATATGCAAACTAGACAAACCAAAGTCCCATTGATCTCAATGTAATCCTTCTTCCAGCTCTCCATGGGTCTCATATTTGGGCTAGTCTAGACAACAATCTTAATCAACCCAGAAATAGGTGTCAGCCATGAATTGCAAAACTTTACAGCCTTGCCTTGTAAATTCTGTCCATCAGATTTCTAAGTCCACTTTCCTTCCTCATGCCCCACTTACTGCAACTATCTCTCCCGCACTAATGGGAACCAAATGAACCAGTTAAGCTTGCAATTACTCCTGCCACTGGAAATCTATGAGCTTAAAACTTTTTCTTGTTTCTTCATGTCCTACTCTACCCTATTGATACAAATTTCAGTACCCTTACGTTGAAGGAAAAGATCTGACACCTTCAGTTTTCAGTGAATAATTGTACTGAATCAATATTTTATATAAAACCCTTCCTCATTTTGTGAGAATTTATTCTTAAAGGAAATATTAGTTACTGCTTGCTTATAGAAATATGCTTAATTTTTTCCTATTGACTTTGTATTAATCTCCATGAATAGTTACCATGAGGAAAGATGGAGAATTTGAACAATGATTGTACCTTTCAAAAAAGTCTCTTTAGAAGCCATAGACCTCATGGTTAATTTGAAGTCAGTTGTAAAATCTTGCTACAAAAGAGAATGAGTTAAAAGCAATCTCAAAGCTTAGGAAGCAAATGTGTTAATCATGGATCTACGGGTACTTTATTTCTCTGATTTTAACTAGACACTCATCTGGATAGTGAATCAAACCAAAGAATAGAGTGGCATTGAAAGGATGCTTTATTCTCTGCACTCCACAGTCCATAAATCAGTAAATGGAGAAGCCAAACCAGTTTTTTCAGCCATTGTGTGTACCATTTATGTTCCTTGAGAGCCTTTGACATAATAACAGAAGCAGCAATCATGGAAGCCATTACAGATCAAGAAGTCAGATGAGAGCATTGTAGGGCCTTGACATAAATTTACGGAACACAACAGCAAATGTTGAAATGCATTCTGATTGTGGTCACCAGCCCTAAAGGGGGTATGGCAAGGTTATGCTGTGTTACAAACATTGAATTCCTGCAATTGAGAGTTAAGGTGTAAAAAAAATGTGAGCATAAGACAAAGTTTATTTAAAATAAAATAAGATGATTACCAACCATCTTAAATAGGGAAAGCCTAAACAGGAGACTTCAGGGTATTTGAGAAGGATAGCATGGTGATTTGAGTAATAATGGTCCCATATATTTGAATGTTTCATCACCAGAAAGTGGAACTGTTTGAAAGGTATAATCAGAGCAGCATTGTTGTAGGAGGTATGCAGTGTGGATTGGTTTAGGGAATTGCAAAAGCAAAGCTAAGCTTAGACTCTTTGTAGTCTGCCTCTGTCTCTGTCCCTGTCTCTGTCTCTGTCTCTGCCTCTGCCTCTGCCTCTGCCTCTGTCTATCTCCTCTTACTGTGGACCAGGTAAGGCTCTCATCTCATCTACTACTCTACACCAATAAATGCTACTGTGCTCTAAGCCATGATTATAATGGACTAAACCTCTGAAAAAATAAAAGACTCCTCAATAAAATGCTTTCTTTTACAATAGGTGCTTTGTTCATTCTGTCTTTTCAGAGCAAAGCATCCATTTAATTTTAAATAAAGTTAAAAGACAGGCACTAACAACATGCATGCTTTGGCTTTGGTAATTTTATATATCTTTGTATTGCTTGTGTTATCAAAGAGTTACAGACCCTGTAACTCAAAGTCTTCAATTTCATGATATTTTCTGTAATTATATTTAACTATTGAAATTTAAGAATATTATCAATATCAACACATTTTCTAAATACTTTTTCTATAAAGTTCAAAGATCTCTGAAATATATAGTAAATAATTAGGAAAAATGCAGTTTATTAAGTGTAAAAGTAATTCCTCTCAAATATTTTCACCATTTATTATAACACCAAGATTAATAAATATTTAAACAATCACACACACACACACACACACACACACACACACACACACACTAAAACAAGCTTGTGAATATTATTCGGTCTCATTTGTCTTGATTTGGAAGTGGTTATTCTGGTTAATTAAGTATTTGATTAGTCATTACATGATATATAAACAGTAGAGGAACACCACTTTCAGAATAGTCAGGTAACAGTGAGTAATTTAGTTTATACAAATAAATACAAGCATAACAGGTATGATGATAAAGGGCAGGATATGAAATCCCTGTCCTAGGAACTGAAAGCTGGGACTAGATAATCTTATAGAAAACTGAGTTTGATCTTTTCTCAGAATAATTGCTAATGACTACCTCTTCCTGATGCGATTTAGACAAATTACATTATTTTATGAGTTAGGCAGTATATTACTATAAATCTATCTTTGTTATTTTTGTTTAAGAGATATTCTCTCTACTAGTTATATTGCTAATGCTGACCTGGAACTCACCATGCCTCCAAGGCTGACCCCCAATTTTAGATGATTTTTGCTGTTGCCCCTTAGATCCTGGAATTACAGCTACTAACAAACATATTTGTATTAATATAGCCTAATGTACTCAGTTATTTTTCCATTCTTGTGATAATACGTCTAGTAGAAACAGCTTAAGTGAGGAAAAATTAATTTTCGCTAATGATCTCAGAGGATCCCCACACATTGTGGCCAAACAGGAAGAACATAATAAGAGAGACTGTTTCCAGAGATGGGGCTGTAAGTTAGAGATACTCATATAACATCTGGCCAGGAAGTAGAAATTAGGCCTTGGCAAGAAAAGGAATTAAGTTTTCACAGCCTGCCCCTAAATGAGTTATTATCCCCAACAAAGGTGATCATCTAAAGAACTCATTGATTATAAAACAGTGCCATAAACCAGAGTCAAAAATCCAAAACTTAGGCCTATAGAGTGTCTTTGCAAATTCAAACAACAACAGTAAACCATGCCATTAATACACTATTGACAAATTTTATACTTTTGGAGGACCCTACAGGTAGGATTAGAACATACTTGAGAAAGAATTCCTCTGTGGTGGAGGTTCCAATATGTGTGAGGCCATTCCAGACCCACTGACTAAAATGAACAAGGCATAGAACATGTGAAAGTACGTCATAGGGTTAGAGAATTTAGATAAGTGTATTTTAACATGGGGACTACAAGCACTCTGAGCATCTCAACATTAGATTTATAGCATGCAATTAGTCTCTTTGTATCTCTAGATTGGGAATTATAATAGCAGGATACTTACTATACTTGGTTATACACATTCTATCTTGTTTGGATATACTCATCCTAGAGAGGTGAAAATCTATACCTACTTACAGATTCAACTAAACTATTGCTTTCAATAGTTTCAAGTATTTCTGTTTTCAAAATCTTAACAATGTCAGAGGCAATACAATATAAGCCAATGTGACTGAATTTGAATAATATCAAGTGTTAAATTCTGTTTAAGTAGAAGTTTTTATATATTTGTTAGTCCTTGCTCATTGCAAACTTTATTAAAGTTATTTATCCCAAAATATTACAAAAAGCAAACTGATAAAGCAAAAATCTGTCTTTTTCTTTTCTTTCTTTCCCTCTCCCTCTCCATCCCCCCTTTCTTCCCTCTCTCTTTCCTCCTTCTCTCTCTCCCTCTTTCTTTCTCCTCTTTCTCTCTCAGTATCTCTCTTTCTGTATCCCTCTCTTTTCTCTCCCCCTCCCTTGAAAACAGATACACTGCTTCTCCCTTTCCCTTCAGTAAAGAGTAGTCCTCCATAAAAACAACAACCAGTTTTTGAATGACATATACTCTTCAATAGAGGTGCAAGTAATTTGGAAATTTTAATGTAAAAATTGTTTTCCATCACCTCTGATTGGTTAATAAAAAGCTGATCAGCCAATAGCAGAGCAAGTGGCGACTGGTGTTCCAACAGATTCATTAGAGAGAGCTATTATGATGAAAGGATGGAGCACAATCAGCCACGGAAAGGCTAGGAGGTACAGTAATAGGGCATGTTGTTGAGTATAATGGAAGTAGTTTTAAATAAATATGTCAGAAGTCCATGCCTCAATTTGGGAACTAGATCAAGTGTAGAAACCTCAGAATTACTTTTACAATAGGGTCTATAGTTTATATATCAACAAATAAATTAGTGGGGACAGGTTTTAGCGTATAATGTGTTGTGGTCTGATAATTTCCATGTAAGCCCCTTCGTTTTATCTTAAAGAATAACCTGCATGCTATATTTATAAATACCTTTGATACACAAATAGAATGAGAGGATAATGTAGAACTTTCTAAAGAACAGAGCTAACACATGAAGGAGTTTTTACATAGAATTCCTAGGAGTTTCTCATCAGCTTAAGCACTATGGGAAACGACAGGAAAGTGTTACTGCAGTTCTTTCTCCAAATAGTCAGAAGCAATAAGTACAATAATAGTTTCTTCAGGAGCGCCACTTCACATGTCAAAGTGCTCCATGATTTTAAAGACTATGTATATTATTTTTACTTATACACATTTGAGTTCTGGCATGCACAACTGTGACAGTGTAGATGGAAGGCAGAAGCACTGGATGTCACTAAAGCTAGATCTACAGGCAGCATAGGTGCTATGCATAAAACTCAGTTCTTCTGCAGGAACTATATATAAGCTTTCTTAATCACTGATCCATCTCTCAAGCCCACTTCATGTATTTTCAACATTAACAACATTAACATCTCTTGTCTGCTGAGGAAACATCTTAGTTTCGCAGTAAGATTTTACTTTATCGTTAAAGTGTATTCCTCTTTCATAGAACCAGTAAACTGTTCTATTATCTTGTGGTAATTCATGGTCTCCTTTTCACCTATGGCATGTGATCTAAGCTTAGTTCAAACATTTTCTTCCTTTTCTCAGTTACTCTCACTTTTAAAAGAGTGACATAGTCTACTCATCTGTGTAAACATGACATTCTTCACTAATCTTCCTGGTGAACTGCAGATCAATTAACAGATAACTCTAAATTATTCTCTTTTATTATCACTATGATGCACATTATTTGTCTCTGATCTATTTGATGATATATAAAGAATTTACATGATTTTGTAAAAGCTCATGGTTTTTACAAAGTGTGGATATTTGATTTATTGAGAGATGTCCAGTGAAGGCACAAATGTCTCTCCAAGATATAGGATGATAACAAAAACATTGTTATGCTGCTTGCTATACAAGATGCCACTGCTAAATACAATGTTGATTTTTTTCTGATGTAAGTATAAAGTTGAAAGTGAGCATGAAGGATAGTAAAAGTTAGGTAACATTCACAGGGTGAAATGTTTTACATAATGTACACTAAATACTCCATCATTTAAGATCTTCCAAGAAAAACGAATCAAGATATACAAATAACAGTAACTAGTACAACTATGAATAATGGTGTCTAAGAAGTTGACACAACCTTTCAAGAAGGTTTGTGCATTGTGAAATCTTTTAAATATCCTATCTGTGGAGTATAGAACAATCTTCAGCTATCAAATTTTATGAAGAATCTTTAATAGGTATATATGCTTGACTAATCAACTGTGAATGTGAGGAGGTGCAGGGTTACTAGTATAGTTTATTTAAGAAATTTGTAGAATTCATAATTTATACTCATATCTAGGTGGTAAATACATTTATGATTCATAACAGGTAAAATAATATATGAATATCAAACTTTTTAAAAGAAAACTTAGAGTGTAAAGCAGAACAACATAAGAAAAAGAGGTGTATAGTATTTTATACAATGGATTATTAAATACCTAAGTATGTATACATATATTAATAAATATGTATATATCTGTTTACATTTATATATATTCATGTTCAGTGTTCAATAAGTCTGAATGTAAGTCAGTTATCCAGGGCTATTATGTAATTCAAATACAGCTTGAGAAATATACCTATTCATTCAAAAAGACTTTAAGATTAATTACCCAGATTTCAGGTGAAATGTAGAAGTTAATATATGTTTCCATTTTAAGTGAGCTGGAGAACAATCCAATAAATGAAAAACAAACTAAAGAAAATTAATTTAATTCTAAACATTTTACATTTTAAAACTGATCATAATTATTTCATTTTAGTAGAAATGCTCATTCTTCTATTACAAAAGCACTCTTTGTCAATACAAACATGCATATAATGAATAATATAAATCCTGTGACTGATATAATTGTAGCTATATTATTTATACAATTAATCATCTTATTAATAGTCAGAACATGGAAAGGCAAGAGTAGTACTAAAATCCCTGATGTGAGCACTGTGTAGATTCCTGGGGGAATAGTTACACTGTTACTATAGTGAGTCATAAGGAGCTTCCATGTTATCCAATAAAAGGGCCACTGCCTTTCCATTTTCAATTCTACTATATCAAAGAATTTCTGTACTATCCACAGAGATGTCAGATCATGTCTTAATTCTCATACAATAAGTAGCAACTACAGGTATACACTGTCTCCTTTGCTTCTGTCCAAGAATATTCACATGCCCTATTCAAGGCATATATGTTGTGCTTTATAAGTACAGTTAAAATTGACAGCTAAGAAAAATGGAAGATCATATCACAGTAGGGATCACTGACACCAGCTCTCCAACATTATGAACCTCAGCATAGGTTGCTTTCAGCACTCACAACTGTGATTTTTAAAGTCATTTACTTTATAAATCCTTTTGAAAATGATCTGTAAACCATATAAATCAAATATTTGGCAATATTAAATACTTACCTTCTTAAGCTAGGTAGTTGGAAGGCTTCAAATTGCCAGGCCCAAAACAGAATCTTCACCTGAACTGACAGTGACTTCGTCTGCTTGACACTATGTCGAGCTGACCAGCAATCACAGATCTGTCCATGACTAGGCATGCATTCTTGTGTTTTCTTTCCATTTCTTTTTATAAGATGGTGCCTGCAGCTGAAGTTTTACTTTGCAGACTACCAAAGCAGTTAAGAAATTGCTTTCTTTTCAGTGGGACCCTGTGGATGGCTCATAAACAGACATTTGGTAAGTTGGCAAAATATTGTACTATGAATGTCCACTAATGATGCCCCATTGTTTTTAAATCTCCTTCACAGTGTGGAGCAGCACTAATTAAGAGCTGACATCGGCATAACTTGAGCTCCTGAGGTGCCACACAGTTAATATTAGTCAACTCTGTGCTTTCTTGGTCACTCTGGGATTGCTGGAGCGCTTACAACATATTTTAGATGACATGAGGGAATAAAATTTTATTTCATTTGAGTATTCTCTCCCACTTCAACCTGAGTTGATTTGAGTTCCTTCTCAAGAGAGATATTTTTTAATGATCTTGCAAGAGTGATATTCAGATATAAAGGCATGTACCAAGTCACAAAGCCATCAAATTCTTAATACAGTGACACTTTAATCAGTGATATTTAGCTGACCTGCTAAAAGCTGACCTACACAGTCCTACAATAAGCACCAATTCTAACCAACTTTGCAAAGAATAAGAGTCCCACATTTAGTTATAAACGTAAAAGAAAAGAGTTAAAAAGATTTCTGGTTAATTATAATAGTTAGGAAAACAGAAATTAAATTCCTGTCTGCTCATTTTTGAATGCTTTATGTATAACTATTAAGAGGAATTAGTCCATGATTGTTTTCTTGTTTTTCAGAGATAATTGAGAGTATCTTGCCTATATTTCATTTCTTCCTGGGAATCACACTTTAGTTTGAAAAATGTTGACTCTTCCATAAAAGAAATCTACCAAAATTAAATAGACCTTTAGACCATTAACTAGGAAACAAGCTACTAATTTTTTTCTTATAGGAAACTCTTACAAAGGAAGGTTTAAAACTCTTTTTCAAATAGTTCCACTCTATCCTGTGATCTTCTCAACATATGGTGCAATAAGACTGTTATATTTTCTTTCAGAAAATGATAATATTTCCAAATTCATTTAACCATTTTAGTTTTTCCACTGCATAACATTTTATGTCAATAATTAATATGTGCTTCCAATGCAAACATGAGCATTCTGTTACTTTGCACAGCAGTGATATATGTGATCTGAGAAATTTATATAATCATAATGCTTTTTATAACATTGCTACAACAGGTTGGCAATAAACCATCTTAACGCTATGAGAAAAGGTAAAGATATTTTCCCAAATTGCTTTTCCAGAAACATATTTGGAAGGAAATTTAAATGTGGTCTTTGAACAGTTCAAATCAGTCAAGTCAAAGTATCAGAGATACAGAAAGACTTATTGTTTAGGTAAATCTTAATTAAATCACTGTAGAAATAGAAGACCAACATCCACTTCTCCTATACTAAGTTGATTTAAACTTCTCTTTTTCTAAAGCTTCCTTAACACCTATAAAATTTGTTGCTTTAAATTTTAAACGAGTTAAACATTTCCATTTGTTAGTTATATATGCAGTGTATATAACGCACAACTATCAATCTTTGATAGCAATGCTATTAAAATGATAACTAGATCACTGCATTTAGAGGAAATAACTAGATTTAATTCCTAAATATTCATATATTCTAGAGAGAAGACATGGTTCTAAATTTTATATACCACATTAATGATCCAAACATGCAATTCAAATAAACCATCTGTAACACCCTGATGATCCATCTGTGCAGATATTGAAACACTGAAAACACAGGTGAGCAGTCATCATAAATCCCTCAAATTAAAATACATAAGCACATATGCGTCACTTACACACATATACCTTAACCATGGACATTAGTTCTGCACAATTACCAACCTTGAAATTCAACATTGACACTCTAATTGTGAATGCTACATTTCCTTAGTTCCTTATCCAACAATAAAAAGGAAAATATAAGTACATGAATAATCCTTTGATAAACTGAAGATCATGTGGGAAAATAGAATTATACCACTTGTTTATAATACAGGAAATGTAGGCAGGACTGGCAGACAGGCAGAGAGGTCTGTATACTTAGTGTAATAGACTATTCTCTTTAATAATATTTTGTAAGTATATATAAAGCTAGTATTTTAATTTATCCTTAGAAAAGTTGTAGCCCACATATTTCATACGAACACAACCAGAAATAAACTAATATTGACTAATGCTGAATCTAAGAATTGAATGAATGCCCTATAAATTCTTTCTTTATTTACAGAGATGGGTGATGTGAGAAAAATTATATCTCTTATCAAAGAATGCAAGCTACATATTTAGTTTTTCCTTGTTATCACAATGTAGAATTTTTCTCTACAAGTTAAGCCTACAAATTAAGAACAAATAATAGAAAGTTATTTTCTAAGAACAAATGACAAACACATCAAATTGTTCACATACTTACTTATAATCTACTTTTGTCACAGCTTATGCCATGGGAATTTGTATTTTCCAGCTAAATTACTAACCACACCTCCTTGTTCCACTTAACTGTAATTTTGGTTTTTAAATAGCTGTGCGGAAGTTCGTGGATTAAGAAAAAAACTTACATGGTATCAGAATGTTATTTCATTAAGAATAATTTTCAGTATGTCAGATAAATATTATAAATATGATAATTGTAATAAAATCCCAAAATATAGTTATTATATTATCTACATGTGATTTTTATTCTTGGAACACTCTCATTACACATGATTTACTTCTAAATTATATTCAATGTAATGTGAATAATACAACTATATTTCAAAGCTTCATTTAATTATTCATATCCTTTAAAATTTATTACATGAAGCCTTAAAGCTTTAATAGAACACTGTTTTGATATGGAACATTATGTAATTTGGGTTCCCTTATACACATAAATATTTATGAAGAAGCAGCAGTCTCTCTCTCTTTCTCTCCCTATCTCTCTCCCTCTCTCTCTGTTATACTCTTATATAATCTATAGGTAGACATATTTCTGTTGTATGATTAGTTACAGAAATATTTTAAATATATTAAAAGTAAAAACAGTATATTTGTCAAAATACCCTTTTTCAGGACCATGTTTATTTAGTCATATTTCGCATATTTATGATAATAATAGTTATTATTACTATCATTATTAGTATTTTAACATTATGTCAAAACAAAATTAAATAGTCAAACTTTATGTATGTGAAAAGAAAACACGAGATCAGAGTTATCATCATCTGACGTTGAAGAGCAAACTCAAGGCCATGTAATGACAATACAGTCACTTTTAGTGGTTTAGTATGCCTTGGGTCCCTAATGCTTTGTGTGATTCAGGCCAGAAGAACCTACTTTCTTTGCCCTTGTTTCACTCTCTTTGCTCCACCCAGTCCTGAATTATGAACTCTGTCTCATGTGTTCCAAATGCCTAGAAAAGAGGCAGACATGTGACCACAGGCTTTTAATCAGCTACAGGTTTAGATATTGACAAGGTTTTATACATCCTCAGTCTCTTCAGAAGAAAGGAAAGAAAACAACAACAACAAAGCTTCTGAAAAACTAAGGTACAGAGAGTAAGAAAATGGCAGAGCAGAGAGGAAACTGAGTCACTACTCCTCAGGTAAAACATGCACAGCTGACTGCTCCACATCCTCTCCTATGATGGTCACAGTTGCAAATGGTGACTATGTGCATTTTATCATTGCCTTGTTTGTTTGGGCCTACCCAAGTCTACATCTTTTCTAGCTTTCCAGAGATCCTGCCTTTTCTTGGGAAGGCATGTTTTGACACAATTATGGTCTGTGGAACACATTTATACTAATCTCTATACTTGATCTCATTCTGTTAATTTGTTTTTGAAGAACAAATAGATCGAGGAGTGAAAACCATACTTAGATAAAGATTTGCTGGGAAGAGGAAATAATTAGAGCACTGTATCTTTGGTATGTATCCTCTCAGTAAAGAAAAAAAAAATAATTGTAGCTGAGAATTCAGAAAAATGTTTTTTTTTTTCTTTTTTCTTTTTCTTTTTCTTTTTCTTTCAGATTGTAGAATCTCCATTTTTACTTAAGGTACAAGTTTGGTATCATTGATCTAACATAGTACTGTTAGGCTCAGATCTACATAATTTAATTTCAACTTTTCATTCTTTTTCTGAATCCTTTAAAAAGCATCCTTTAATGAAAGTTGTATAAAGGAAAACTGACTTTGTTTTCCTTGGAAGGCAATATTTGTGAGACCATTGCTGAAGAAATACCCTTGTCACTAATTTATTCACTAGATATACTAATTCTGTGTTATTGTATAATGTGCCATCAGGGGCAGTAAAAATCCAATTACCAAAACCTATCTGGGTTCATCTGTCTTTATTTCTCCATTTGGCTTTTCCTTATAATATCATCTTATTTCAGTACCTGAAGAAACTGTGCTTTATCTACCACTATCAGAAGAAAGGTTTGAGAAAATATGTGTAGTTTGTTTCCAATAATTTTACAAAATCAGGCAATCCAACTAGTACCTTTCATCTCTTATTTCATGTACTAAGTATTATTTTTTAAACATTCAGAAATATTTTTAAAAATTTTTCCAATGAACAAATGGAACTACTTTTAAAGATTTTTTGTTTAAAATTTTAATATTATTCATTTCATATATTTCTTATAGTCAAATTATATAAACAACTTTAATAAAATTACTCTCTTTTTCATTTTATGATGAATAAAAGGAAACATGTAACAAAATATATATTTCATGGTTGTGCTTGAGTATGTTTATTATAATTTTCTAGTATTATTTCTTCTTTAACATTAACAAAACAGATTAAACGAAAAGCTTCTTATAAAAGTAAATCATAGAGAAATTAGAACAACAGGGCTTAATGACCAGGTAGGGACTTTTGCTCATCAATATTCTTTGCTGTTCTGTTTAAAACAGCCAATAACTATAGTCAGTTAGGTTTCTATCAACAGATGGATAACAAAATTGAGATATATTTATACAGTGACATTTTATCCAGCTATTAAAAATAATAAAGTTGTTAAACTTGCAGGTAAAATAATGAGATAATTCAGAACCCTACCAAAAATCTCCAAAATATGTTGTATAATTTCTTATGGTAGTTGTTAGGTTTAAGTCTTTTGAAATCAATGATACAATCCATATACCAAAAAAGTTGATATAGAGAAAAGGGTTAGAAGAAGGGAGGATCTTTCTAGAATGGGAAATAAAATATAAATTTCTGTAGCAATACTGGAATAGGAGGATTAAATCAGTAGGAGACAGAAGAATAGGAGGGAAGAGTGGAAGATAGGAAAGGAAATATGAGGAGGGAAAACTAGGGTCTATTTACAGGTCATATAGAAACCTACTCCAGTAGAGCCTCCTTAAAATAAATACACCCAAACCAATGGACTGAAGCTAAAGACTCCTGTGGTTGAATTAGGGAAAGGCTGGAAGAAGTTGTGGAGGAAAGCAACTCCTTAGGAAGATCAGCAATGTCAACTAACCTGGACCCTTGAGATCTCTCAGACACTGACCTACTAACCAGGCAGCATACACTAGCTGGTCTGAGTCCCCAGATGCATATACAGCAAAGGACTACCTGGTCTGGCCTCAGTGAGAGACTTGAGGCCCCAGGGAGTGGGAAGGTCTTTCAGGGAGTGGTGAGGATGTGGTAGAGGGGGTGGAGACACACACACACACACACACACACACACACACACACACACAAAATATATATATTTGATATAAAAGAAATCTAAATAGAGACCAAATAGTAGAGGGACAATGCTCCAACTGCACATCATTTAAGACAGATTGTAGAAATATTGTAAGAGCCAGAGGGGTATGAATAATACCAAGGAAACAGTATCATCCAGATTCAACAAGACTGACATACATATCAACTCACAGAAGACTGAAGTACCATTCAAAAAGCCTGCACAGATCTAAGCCAAATTTGGCCCCAGCACTGAAATGGGAAAGTAGAAGATAACTTCCTACCCCTATCCAAAAAGCTGACACAAACTACCACTTCTTCCAAAGGAAAAACATAGTTTCTCTGTAAAGGTCGTTTATATTTCCTCAGATGAATTTGCCCTTGCAGAGCACAGAGGTAAAAATTTCAACAAAATCATGTTGAATAGCATATGGCTGTGATTGACATTGTATGGGATACAGTGTTCTTCTCTTGCCTTTATAGACACTGAACACACAGGATACACAGACATATGTACTAGAAAAACACCTATGTACAAAAAATAAGAGTGAACAACTCAAAAATTAAAGATATGAAATAAATAACATAATGAAATACCTTAATGTCAGAATATGTCCAGGTTGAAATTGTGTGAGGAGAATTTTTGAGAACACTCCAATAGTCTTGAGACTTCACCTTCTTCAAAATATGAACTTGTCCTGCAATGTGTTTCTGTATTCCTCCTGATTGTAGGGGATAGAACTTCATTTACTTCAGATTACTCCTTAGTACTTGCTGTTATTACTCATTAAATGTTTCTGTCCATTATATGCTTTTATAGAAAAACATGTTTTTGCCAAAGGTGGCTTGTCTTTGTTACTATGTACAGCTTGAATTCATAAGAACTTTATTCATGTGAATGTTTTAGACCTAGAGTATAAATTGTCTGATGCTCTGAATAAAGTTGGCTATTATATGAGATTGTGGTCTGGTTCATTGTCTTCATTCTCCTAGATCCTACCACCTCTAGAGTAGTGACACAAGGCTCGAGAAGACCAGGAACATGTGAATGTGATCTGAGCCTAAGATATTTATTCATTGCAATACTATATATAATTTCAGAGTCTGGTGAAATGATTCAGTGAGTAAAGTGCCGCTCTTGCAAAAAATCAGAATCCAGCTCCCATCACATGAAGAGGTTGCTCACAAGTCCCTGTAACTACAACTTAAGGGGAACGAATACCTCTTCTAGCCTTCACAAACACTGCTCTCACCACGTACATACATGAAATAAAAATAACACTCAAAACATAACTCAACTTTTCCATACTAATTTGGACTTGATGGGAGCATTGTCTGAACACCTTAAAATTCCTCAGTTCTAGTTTTATAGCAAAACCAAAGGGAAGAAATATTCATTATTTCAGATCAGGAGCCATCCGTGAATAGAGGAAGTTATTAAGAAAGTCTGTCTTACCAACATGTATCTGTGATATCAGTGACTTGCAAATGTAAGCCTGAGTGTATTCTTGAAGATCACAACTGTGAGACCTGTTTGAGAAACTTAGCTATATGAGATAGTCATTAAGTTTCACTTTTTTGTTCTGGGTTACCTCTCTCATGATATTTATTCTAGCTCAATCCATTTCACTGAAATTTTTCATGATTTCATTTTTTAACAGCTGAGTGATTTTTCCATTGTGCAAATCTATTACATTCATTATTCATACCTCTGTTATCTATAGAATACAATTTACTATAATGTCTACTACTTTGAGCAGTTATAATATGTCAAGAAGCATGATGAAATCCTAATACACTGTATATTCTGCTATCTAATACCCTAAGAAATTGGAAGAGATTTCATTCCTATTTATAAATGATTTAAAAGCAACTAGAAATACTTAAATAATATTCATAAGTTCCATGAAGTATATATTTACATACTTATATGTATATTATGTATATTAATGTTTTTCTTGGAATCTTAATATCTTTCTATCTCTTTTCTATTATATATCTATCTAATAGATATATACATATCTATATACATATATATATTTCGTACATGTATACATAATTAGCTTTACATAGGGTAGCTTGGTTAAGTCATTTAATACAATATATTCTAATAATTTAACTCATTTAATATTTTAGTCACAATCATAATACTGAATAATAATTTTACTAAATCTATTCCCTATAAAATCTAGATGACAAAATTATAAAATATGTGGGATAATCATTTCTTGGTTTGTTCCTGTATAATATACACTTGATATAGCAGATGCTCAAATCAAAATGAAGAGAAGGAAAAAAAAAGAAGACCAAGTCAGCCTCAAGATGGCCTCTGTCATAGTTTCCTGACAGCAGGTGCTCAATACCATGAAAATCACATAGTGATGTTAGTTCTCTTATTTTCATCTTATTTTCAGAGAGAGCAGAATGTTTCATCAGATCAAGAAGTGATTCATCTAGAAATTATCTTTAAACAATGACCCAAAATATTAGACCAATCCATCCAAAGTGTAACTTTTAGCAGATTGTTAAACTGGGAGGAAAAACAGTTCTCAAATTGAAATTGAACACCCTAAAACATACGCCTGAAGGTTCTAGAGTATCTGGTGTGTAGAGTGTATGGTGTCACTATGTCTAAAGTACATCATGTAATATTATAAAGTTTAGGTTTAATAGGAAAGAATGATGAAAGAATTGTATTTAAAATTCTGTTTTTGTACTCTGTTACAAAGTATTGATAGATTCATTGATGATGGTAGCATATTAAGATACAGATTTTAATGACCACTTTCAAATATCAAAATTTTTCACCTTTTTGTTAGAATAAGTGTGTGTGTGTATAAAATAATAATATGTCAGTGCTTACAATAAAAAAGTCTTTGTTAGACAATTACTCCAATTTTGTTATGCTCAATAAAACATGTTCAAATATTAAATATTATTTTAAATATTCAAAATATCAGCACATGAGAGTGAAATAATTGTTATGAGATGCTGGGAAGAGTACGGAGGATGAAGTAGTGAGGAAAGTCTAGCCCCACGATGTGCTGACTTAGAGTCATGCAGTGTCAGCTCTTATGTATTGTTGTACTGTCAATGAATATGAGAGATAAAATCATACCATGTCTTTCACAAAGCTATAAAAAGTAATTTAAATTTTTCATGATAAAGAAGTGAAAAATGCTGAGAAAAATAAATATATTCAACCAAATTTCAATATGTAGAATTAATGTGAAAAACATCTCACAACCCACTAGTAATATATTTATGTATTACTTAAAAATAGAAAAACATCAATAGAAATTAAATATTTAAAAACAGAATGGAACTGAATGAACATCATATCCCCAAGCTTAAAATGTGAAATTCAATAGATTAGGTAAGTTTTAACATGTTTAGAAATAACACATACACAAACACACACACACACACACACACACACATACACACACACACACACATACACACCCCACAAACAACAACAACAACAACAACAAACTACTAAAATACCTTTTAGAAAGGAGATCGAGATCCTATGAGAGCGGTTGGACAGTACATGCTTTCCACCCAGTTTGAGGACCCAGTCTGACCACAGTAAGCTGTGGTGCTTGTGCATGTAATCATATGTACTCATATGTACACTGACTCACAGAGATAACATAGTGCAATTGAACAAAATATATACCATTGACAAGAATAAAAAAGGAAGCCAGGGAATGTGTTTGTTTCTTCATATCTATAGTTGTGTCTGTAGGTAATAAGATGGATATAAAACCTTTTGTAAACAAAGCTAGAGGTGAAAAAACACTTCTGAAGATTGTAACCAGCACCCAACACAAGGTAGACTATAACTGTTCTTTCCTGTTTCCTGTCCAGAGACTCGGGATCAAGAAAGTACAGGCTTTTCATCTTCTACATTAACAATAAGAGTAGTAGTATTTTGATTATACTCAAAAGTGGTCTTCTTATTAAAAATCCACAATAATATTTACTCTAGTGGAGAAAGAATGCAAGAAAATACCATTTTGGATATATAAAGTAGGCAGTCTTGGGAGTTTTGTTTTACAGAACATACCTCAACAGCTAAACTCTAAGAAGATATTGAGTAAGGACTAAAGTGGCTGATGTTCTTTATCATCATGAACAATCTCAGATATTTATATCCTACCATATGAAAATAATTGTAAACATGAGGCTTTCAAGAATTACTTTTCCTTTTAAAAAAGAAAGAAAAACATCATGAGAGCATAAAGGCAAGTTATGATATAATAATACAATTTTAATAAAAACTCATCTGCTGTGTATATGTAGGAGGCCTCATATCAGCTGGTGGATGCTGCCTGATTGGTGGCCCAGTGTCTGAGAGATCTCAGGGGTCTGGGTTAATTGAGATTGCTGGTCTGGTCTTCTTATTGAGTACCCCTCTGACTCAGCTTCTTCCAGCCTTTCCCTAATTCAACCACAGGGGTCCGGGACTTCAGTCCATTGGTTGGGTATAAGTATCTGTGTCTATCTCAGTCAGATGTTTGTTGTGCCTCTTAGAGGACAACCATGCAAGGCTCCTGTCTGTAAGCACACCATAGCATTTGTAATAGTGTCAGTCCTTAGGGCCTCCCCTTGAGCAGGATCCCAATTTGGGCCTGTCACTGAACCTCCTTTTCCTCAGGTTCTTCTCCATTTTTGTTTCTGCATTTCAGACAGGAACAGTTCTGGATCAGAGGTTTTGACTGTGGGATAGCAACCCCATCCCTCGACTTGATGCCCTGTCTTTCTACTGGAGATGGACTCTACAAGTTCCCTTTCCCCACTGTTGGGCATTTCAAATAAGGTCCCTCCTTTTGAGTTCTGAGAGTCTTTCACCTCCCAGGTCTCTGGTTTATTCTAGAGGGTCCCCCCACTTCCCATCTCCCAAGGTTACATATTTCCACTCATTCTGCTGGTTCTCAGGGTTTCTCCCTTGTCTCCCCTGTCCCCTAATACCTGGTGTGTCCTAAGTGAAAGAAGATGCACTTAACTTTCCAGAGACTTGAGGCCACAGGGAATGGAGCAGTTTGGCAGAGTTGGGGTGGGGTTCGAGGTGGGGACATTATCTTGGAGATAGAGGGGGAAAGAATGGGATGAGGAACTGTGGGATGGGAGTTAACCACTGTACTGTAAAAATAAAAGTAAAAAAATAAAAGCTTTTCAGACATAAGGTAGAACGTTATTTTTAGGCATACATCTATAGTCAAGATTTCATATTCACTGAAATCTAGGAAAAAAGTTGTTTATGTACAGGGCCAAAGAATTTCTGCAAAATGAACACTGCTATAGGCCAATTCAAGTTAATGATTTGATAACTAAATTCTCCTTTCCTCAGTAACCTAGTTTGTATGAATAGAAGAGATTATGTTTAGTTTTAAATATCAGACAGAAAGTAATCATAGTGACATCATTAACAAAAGGCATTTCTATTGAGTCCTCATTATGACTAAGTTAAAATTGCACTTCTTGATAAAAAATGAAATCTGCTCATATCAAATGTGTAATGTTTCAAACCACTTTACTTGGTAAGACCTTCTCTTTATGCAAATAAGTTTATAATTTGTAATTCTTTTCAAAAATGTATTTACGTATTGACTCTTCATTTAAGTATTACATCCCGACTGCAGTTTCTCTTCCCTACTTTCCTCCCAGTTCCTCCCCCACCTCCCCTCTCCCAATCTCTCCTCCTCTGTTTCTTTTCAGAGAAGGGCAGACCTCCTTGGGATATCAAACATATATGGCATAATAAGGTACAATAAGACTAGACACATACCCTCATATCAAGGCTGGCTGAGGCAAACAATTAGGAGGGAAAGGATGCCAAAACCATGGAAAAGAGTCAAAGACAGCCCTGCTCCCACTGTTAGGAGCTCCTCAAGAACACAAAGTTACACAATTATAACATATATTAAGAGGACCTAGGTCAGAGAGGTCAGAGTAGACATTAGGATTAATTAAATTGAAGGCTGAAATCAATAAAATGGAAACAATGATAACTATAAAAAGAATCAATGAAATGAAGATGTGGTACTTTGAGAAAATCAACAAGAAAGACAAATCATTATCCAAGCAAAAAGACAGAAAATATCCACATTAACCAAGACAGAAAAGAAAAGGGACTTATTAACAGAAACTGAGGAAATTCCAAGAATCATTAGGTCATACTTTAATTATTATTCTTAATAGATTTCTATATCATTTTAAGGACAGAAATAATAAAGATATTTCTTTGTATTGATTGCAAATCTAGTTGATTTAGTGAAAGCCAGAAATCTTCCATTGAGATCAGCAACCTAAAGCAGCTACTTATAAGAATGCAATCAACAGGAAGATTTAGTATAAAGCAATCAGCAAGCCCATTCACTTGTAGAGTACTTTTGTGCATGGTATCTAATTTACCATTTGCTATAAAATCAAGTCAGTTATTTTATAGACATGTATACAATTACATCATAATGATGGCCATGATACAGGTTGTAATTTAATAGTTATCAAATAGTCACTTGAAATAAGGCTGAAATTCAGTGGTAGGGCATTTCTTCAGAAAAAGAATCAGGATTTATTCCCTGAAATATTACATATTTCAATATTGTTTATATTGTTTCCCATCTAATAGTAACTTTTCTATGTCTGAATGTCTCCCTGATCAACTAAAAGCACTTGGGGAATAACTAGAAAGATGTCTGTCTAGTATTGATTAGCACCACACCCTTACATCATTAGAGGGTTCTAGAAAACAAGCATAGACAAAGTTTGGCTGCCATGAGAAGAGTAGAAGTAAAAATAAAATTCAAGTAAGAAGACAGGTAAATATGAGATCTCTAAACACCAGAGAGAAGATCACCACAGAACCAAAATACCTTCTTCTACCTTGTTCGTAAACTTAATAATTTTAGTATTCAAGGTATTAGATGCCATTATGGACTATTTTTAAACAAACTACTAGTTTGTTTAATAACTCCCTTTCCCCATAACTGTGATCACCCCGCAATTCCTGCTTCCCCTTTAATCTTCCTTTTCAGTCTCTTACATAGAGCCCTGTGTATCTACTGACTCTCCTTCACTCCCATCTCCTCTGATCTTTATCACAACTCTGTTTTCCTTCTCCTCCTCCTTTTGTCTTTCTTTAATTTGCATGTTACATGCACCATTTGATCTATGGCTTTAGTGTAATTTTCTCTTATTTTCAGCTGACCATATTCTGTGCTCAATAGTCCATTTATTAAATGTTGTTCCGACCAGATCTTTCGTATGTTCATCATGTAGCTGTCAAAATCTCTTCTGCTTCCCAATAACACCTTGTGTGAAGCCAACACTACCTCTTATTTGAAATGTGGTGGACTAAAATGTATTTGCTTAGGCCAATTTTAGTTGAATTTATTCCATTTGCTTCATTAATTTACTATCACTATCTCAGTGTCCTTTAATAGTAACTTGCTGGGTGGTCCACCTGACCTTAGTCTACCCAAAGGCATATATCCCTGCAGAGCTTCTATCTAAAGGAAAGGGAAACAAAATATTATTGCTTATTGTAAAGGAATCTTAATCAGTATTTGCTAATGGAGCAAATTAATAAATGAATTGTCAGCATCAAAATTATGGAGAAAGGAAAATTAATTATACAAATTATAGTTAAAAATAATGAAAGAACACAAAGGAAAATTGTCCTGATTGTGGTAGCTTGGCTGCGACTCAAGATTAGGTAAAGGAAGATTATTATTTTCAATAGTTAGATAAAGTTGTCTGACTTCCATAAAGAATTTCATGCCAACAAAGATAAATAAAGTCATTAAAATAAATTTAACATTTGCAGTAAATGATAGTCTAGAGTGATTTAAGTAAGATATAAGTTTGAAAATACTAGGATTAAGGTATTTCCTCTGACTCTTGCTTCTTAACAATCTATTTGCTTATGTGAGCACAGGCAATTTTATATGTAGACATTTTGCTTTTCTATGTCAACAATTTTGGATATAAATCCGAGTCACAAAAATGTGCTTTGAACATTTGATAAGTCAATCTAGAACTTAGTTTGGTTAACTTGGCATAAAGGGACATGATTTGATTTTTTTTTCTTAAATTTGAGGAATCTGACTTTATCATCACCATGCTACAGGGGATCCATATTAATGTCCATCACCATATTTGTCCAAACCTGCATATAAAATTACACACACACACACACACACACACACACACACACACTATTTTGGTTAGCATTATATATAACATAGTAGAAACTACATGAAAAACTTATTTCAATAGCATTTGAATAAGTACACATTTAGATATGTGCACATGTGTCATTGAGGAGAGAGTCTGTACATGTATGACAAGTGTCTAAGTAAGAATTCATATGCTCACACCTAAGTATCGTGATACAGAGATGAGAGCAGGAAGCCATGTGCATTCCCCTATCAGTCTTTATTTTATTGACAGAGTCTCACTGAAACTTACAGTTGGGCAAACATGGCTGGCTAGGAGATTTTCAAGATCTGAGGGAATATTTTCAAATGGGAATGAACTGCATGCAATGTTAGGTTTCCTGAATTCTGTGTAGTCTAAAGTAAACTTTTTGCTTCTGGGTTCCTTTAAGATGGACTTACCTTCTGTATCTAGTGTTTGCCTTCCTAACAGAAGTGCTACTGTAAATATGAATACTGTAATTTTGAGCCAGAGTTCACTGAGTAGAACACTGGATCTGTGTTCTTATTTCTGTGTTCTTATTTCATTTTTTATTGTCACGCATAAAGAGGCAAAACCAATAAAGCAGAGTCTGTATGTTACCCTCCTTTCTGTTGTCTCCTAAATGGCAGCCTCTGGAAAGAGTATTCTGTTCTAAGGAGAGATACTTCCCCCAACCCCCACCAGGTACAGTGAGGAAATCACTTGCTCCAGATCTGTACTAATCTTTTCACAAATAGACATAGACAAAACTGAACTACCTAGTCACATAAATGTTTACCTCAAAGATTCTGTGTCAGTTTTCATAAGGGCAAAGTTGAAGTAGCCCTTGCTTACTATTTAATTTATAGTTCCTATAATATAGGGTTTTTTTTACTGTAAAAACAAGAAAAATTTTGCTGTGAGTTTCAATGTCAAAACCTAGCAAGTTCAGCTTATTTGTACTTGTGATTAAAATGTATCTCATTGTCTAACTAAAGAAGAGCCAAATAATTGTGGCAAAAGATAGCAATAATAATTATCTAAGTTTGCTCTCTTCATGTTACATTTATATGTTTATATTATCTGGAGCAATATGACTCAGAAACACCTAAAGTATTTACCCATCTTGGAATGTTAGTTAGACCACTCCTCCTATGCCCAATATATCTGCCTTTTGCTTTATTTTCCCCACTACAGGTACTATATACTAGCCTACTATCTAGAATAATACATGTAATCTAGTATTGATTATTTGTTCATTCTTCCCAGCTATTCATCTCTTCACTCATCAATTGTAATCTTCATCAGACAAACATTTTTATTTCATTTATAAATAATATCAGAGTCTGAAACAATGCATGGCATATTTCCTGTGCTTTGTAACTAACTGCAGGAAAAAAAAATCCTTGTGAATAGTTTAAACTACATTTCTGTAACCAGAGAAAGATAATACGGTACTTAGGTGATTATAGTTTGTAAGCCATAATGTTCTATTGGTTCTTACTTTGACACTTGTTTACTTTAAACACCTTTCTGAACATACTTACAGTTTTTAATTGTCTACACATTCTGTTGAATACTTCTCTAAAATGCATTTCTTTAATGAGACTTGGGATAATAGAATACAACCTCAGTTTTAGCCTATTTAAGAAAATATATGCAACAACAATCAATTAGGTATTTGTTTGTTATGTAGTGAAGATTTCTACTGAATATTGATCATTTCAATAAACTGCTCATTCCATCAATTGTTACTGAAAACACTAGCAAGCAAACTGACTTAGTGGGGCATAAATCCAAATGAACAATTAAGCAGATGCCCTAATTGGCTTTTTTAAATGTTAGATACTTTATTGCATAAAAATCTGGGGAGGTATTCACAGTATCCCCTCGATGCTGGAAGTATAGTGTATATTATAATTGCCTATGATGTTCTTCTTTAATCAGCTCCTAATAACAATTTTAAACCATCAATATCTATGTTGCATAATCCACACTAAAACTTTATAAATCTATATTGATCTAAAGTGAACATGGGTTACAGCACAAGAAAGACATTGACTTCAGCATCTAGTCTATCATCTCTATTGGTAAATATTATCTCCAACGAAAGCATTGCCAAGTGCCCTGACTGCTCATAACTATGATGAATGTGTTACAAATAAACCTGCAGCTGTACACTGTGATCTCTAAAGCTGTTCATGTAAAACATGCATGTCATAATATATGCAGTACACAGATAGCAGAAAAGCAGGGAAGTGGAAAACATTCAGAACTAAGGCAGGGTAATGATACTTCTGTGCATGAAAAACGGACTAAAATAAATACATATACATGTAGTTCAAAGAAAGTGATTACATACATTTTAAGACATTTTAATAACTCTCAAAAAATGACATCAGCTTAGCTATTGAGAGTTCCTCATGGGAAGCTTTCAGTAATTATTTGAACAGTGGAGTATTTGATTAGAAATTCTTCAGTTGGCAGATGCAGAATTTAGAAGCCTTTTCCTGTTTCTTGTTTCTCTACTGAAAGATACGATGGGTTTACCTCTGTACCCTCATCATGAATCTGGCTTTGTATCCATGACTCAGAATACAAGCTTCTAAAGATCAAGGATATGTGCCTAATTAACAATGACAGAATACATACGAGGTGATCATTAAATACTATGAAAAATACCATAATTATTTAGTAATTCAAGACCATTGTTATGTTAATCCTATATGAAAATACTCACAAATTGTTAAAATCCAACAATGAAGAGTGTCAAAATAAAAGATATAATACAATGATAGGTAAGAATAAATGTTGCTATAACAATTGTGAAAAAGGTAATTAAGTTCTCTTACAATAGAGACATTATTATCACTTCCAGAAACATCTACCTATCCAAGCCATGTAGAAACTTTTATTTTGGTGTGCAAGTTTCTCAGTATCCATTTATGCCATCTTTCCTTTCACTTAGACCCTTTTTTAGCCAGGGTCTTCTGTCTTGATGGTCACTGCCTAAGCTTCTCCTCTTTCTGGTGTTGACATTCTGATATTCAGATGTGTCCACTGATGATGTCCCTCTTCCCCTCATATCACCTGGACATCAGGGTCATATAATATAAATCTCAGAACAACCTGATCTTAGGGACCATACCCTTTCTGTAAACTAGATAATTGTCTATTAAAGAAAGGAGGAATAATTTGCCTACCATCTCTTTTGAGTATAGGTACCCAAGATAGAAGAAAACACTATGGCTATCTTCTAATAGGTCCCAGATACATCACAAAGAATTGTTTTACAAGAGGCAGAATACACTGAAAAATAAAAGCTATGTTAAACATCTTATGATTTCTAACAAGTGGTTACAGAGTTTCTTTACTATTATTATATGTAAATATATACTCTGTGATAATGACCTGTTTCCTGAGTACTAAGTGCATTTTTGCTTATACAACTTCTAAATGTAACTGTTTATTTTTCTCTCTGTGCACATAATTAAACATACAATCTGTAGTCTGTAATCACATACAGTCACTCACCTGGCTTAGTAATCTTATGTGCTCATCATTCATGAAATTGTCATGGATGAGGTCTATAGAGGCTTTATCTTGTGATATTTTTGTCCTTCCCATGGTGTTTGTGGTTATCCCTTGACTCAGTTGGTACTGTTAAAATCCCCCTCTCATACAAGTCTGTTTTTGTGTGATCAATTTATAATTCTTATAATTTCTTACATCTCATCAATAATTTCTTAGCAAGGGGTAATTACTGTTAGAGACAAAATCCATAGACACATAATCTCACCTACTGTCTAATTAGAAGCTTAATTATTCCTGAAAAACTTTGGGTTAGCAGTTCAAGTGTGAAATTCCACATTAAGAGTTCAAGGTCTTGGGTATATTGCAATGCTGAAGATGTTAAGTTGTGCCTTACACAGAAAAAATACTTGATAGGTACAGATTAAAATAACATTTCAGTGAACTAACAAAATTGCTCAGCCATAATCAAAAAAGCTTCCAGTGCAGTAAAATGGAACAAATACAGGAACATACAACGTGCAAAGATTTAAAGACCTTGAGACAGCCACTATCAAACCTCACCCTTTGATTTCCAAGGAACTTTGCATAAGAGGAGGTAACAACACTGTGAGCATAGAGTCCATGCCTGGGATTAAATTGCCAAAACAAAATGAACTAAATAATATTTGGGGAGAATTTTGTTTCATGTTGTGTCTGGACCTTTTCTGTTTGTTTTTTTTGTTTTGTTTTGTTTTGGTTTGGGTTTTTTTGTTGTTGTTTATTGCTTATACATCATATTTTTTAATTGTGGGTTTTTATGGTTTTCCTGTATGTACATATGTGTGTCTGAATGGGCATATTTTTCTTTTGATTTTTTAATGCTCATTTGTTTCTCTTCTGGTTTAGTCTTTAATTTGCATGTGTGTGTGTGTGTGTGTGTGTGTGTGTGTGTGTGTGTGTGTGTTTGTGTGTGTGTGTGAAGAGAGAGAGAGAGAGAGAGAAAAAAGACATCGACTTGGACTGGTAGTGAGGTGGGGATGATCTAGATGAGAATAGAAGGGGAGAACTGTAGTCAGAATATACTGTATAAAAGATCAATATTCAATATAAAAGAAAAAATGAGAAATATCAGCAAACCTATAGGTCAAGAAATACAGTAAAAAATTAAAAAGTTGGTGATGCCAATTGTCTTGAAGGCACTGTTTGACAAAGTTCTGGTGCTTGGACAACAGGGACTGAACCTTCACTGCCCTTAATAGATATTCACTGCATATCATTTTTTGTGCTTCTTACTGTTAAAGGTGTCTCTCCAAAAGCTAGAGATGGGATAACACAAAAGTTAGTGTAAACAAGAATGAAATTAATGAATGTTCTCTGGGAAAATTATTCAGATAATTGAGTCTTTCTTAAGAACTTATTACTTAAATATTCAGATCACTAATGAGTGTTGTTAGCAAGCAGGAGATAGAGGATTTAAGAAGAATTATTATAGAAAAAACTTGGGGAAATTTTAGAAGCTGATGAGCTGTGATTGGATTGCTAGGATTTTAATGTTCAACTTTAGAAACAAGGAACTTGTATGAATAGGGAGAGATTTTGATCATAAAGGTTATGACAAGTTTTGGTGCCTTCCTGAAGGCAAAAGTAAGCAGTTTTAGGAACCTTGATGTTCTCCTGTTCTTTACAGAATTGTAATAAAGATAGAAATCCTATTGAAACAATTGTTCAAGACAGAGAGAGACAAAGAGGAAGGCATCCTGGCTCAGTGACCTGCTCGCCTTCTGACCAGACTTGTCAGACCATAACCTTACTGATAGACCACCCTTGCCTAAGCAAATGGGCTGATCACTAGTTTAGGGATCAAAGAAAAAGGATGGTGGTCTTATGTCAAATATAAAGGAATACAGAGGGGGAAAGGAAGAATCAAGTCAGGGTTGAAGGCTGAACATCTGTAGAAAGCCAAGTTTGATATAACAGGTAGTAGGAAATAACCTTGATCTATTAATCTTTTGCCAAACTGAAACAAAATCAAATTCAAACGGAATCATCCTGTCTAGCATTTCTGTAACCGCAAGCCTTTACTACATCAACCTTAAGGACAAAGATACTGAGTTTAAAGAAAATTGATTTTATCATAATGTTAATTTTTAGTTCTTATAAGATTGATGTTTGATCACTTTGTTCCTCTTTCAATATTCTTATGTAATCAAGGGAGACTTCAGTAGTTTGAAAAGCTATGTAATCAATGCATAAAATTTCTCAGGAAATTATTTTATTTATAAATAAAGCTTGAAAGAGACAAAAGTTGTCAGAGTAGGAAAAGCCATAGCAAAATGTGCTTCTTCCCTGTCTTATCTGTCATGAAATTAATGACATCCCATATCTGATCCTTCCTTCCCTTCACTGCTCTTGCATCTATCCTTCTCCCAACCCTGCCCTCAGCAGAAGCTAGTTTCCAGAAAAAATTATATATACTGTTCTTGAAGATGAGAAGGATTCAGTTCCAAGCTTTGGTTCACAATTGCCTGTAACTCTAGCTGCAGTGGAATCTGATGCTTCTGGGATCCTCAGGCACACATATAGACATATACTTACATATAAATAAACAAACAAATAAATAGATAAATAGATTAATAAATAAATAAATAAATAAATTTCTTCTTGGGTAATTCTTCCATTGATCAGCTAAAAATGTCTTTCTTTTTCTGTTCACTATTGCTTTGAAGTCCACTTTGTGAGTTATATAGGTAGATCTCTGTTTCTTACACCAGCTTGGTCTACTTATAGTTCTGATCCTTGAGGATAAGTTGAATTACTTATTAACAACAAAAACATGTTTTTGTTTTATGTTTTTGTTGTTGTTAATTAATCCATTCAACTAACCTGTATCTCTTGACTAAATTGTTGAGAAGTACATTTAAGCTTATTTCTGGAAAGTGTGTTTTGGTTGCCGCCATGTTTTTATTTATTTATTTTTTTTGCTTTTGTTTATTTGTTTTCCTTAGTGCTATTTTGTGTTTTAATAATTAAAATTTTATGTGTTCTCTTTTTATAATATTTTGGCTATGCCTATATTTATTTTCATTCTGAAGTACTTTTTTCTACTATTCTCTGAAGTGCTTGCTTGATGGATCTTTTGGCTATCTATGATACTGAAAATTTCTATTTCTTCTTCAACTATGGCAGATAGATTTTTTGGTTGTTTTGTTTTGTTTTGGTAAAAGTAGTTTGCAATGGCATATGTGATCTTTTTGAACAACTTTTTGAGTGCACTGCACTAAACTGCTCTGACATTGAAAATGTACATTGAGAAATCGACTGTTACTCTCATGTGCTTTCTTTAAACATGAGTAGTGTTTTTTTTCTCTCACCGGTTCTGATTATCCAATATTTTTTTTTGTTCTCTGTATTTCATGCTTTCCTAAAATATACCATGGATAGTTCCTTTTCTGTCCCTGTTCATTTGCTGTTCTGTGTAATTCTTGTAGCTGTATGAAAATGTCTATTTAATTTGGGGAATTTTCTACTGTTATGGTATTGAAGAACTGGCTTGTACCATTGATCTGGGATGCCTCCCTTTCTTTATGTCTATAATTAGTAGATTTGCTCCTCTGATGGTATGCTAATGAGTATATAACCCATCTGTGTTTTTAATAGCTGTCTTTTTTTTCCACTGACCCAATTCTACTGGATCTCATATTCCCAATATTCTGCATTTTACTTGATCTATGCAATTGCTTCAGCTTTCCCAAAGGTTTCTAATTAGATATTTGGAAATTTCAGTCCTATTTTCATTTAAGTTGTATTTTTGCTTAGTATTTCTATATCTTTACTTGGTTCTTCCAAGTCCTATGTTTTATTGTAATTTCATTCAGTTATTTGTTTATATTTTATGGTTCACAATTAGAATTTTATCTCTGTCCTATTTAAGTTAATTCAGGTGTTTCTTATATCCTGTTAAAATTCCTGGAATTCGCCAGGCAATGGTGGTGCACTCCCTTAATCCTAGCACTTGGGAAGCAGAGACAGACGGATCTCTGAGTTCAAGGCCAGCCTGGTCTACAGAGTTAGGACCAAGATAGCCAGGGCTATACAGAGAAACCCTGTCTTGAAAAAAAAAATTCCTGGAATTCTTTGATTATGAGTATAATTATTCTTTCCTTTTCCAGCATTGCAAAATTTTTTATTGGATATTTTCTTTATTTACATTTCAAATGTTATCCTCTTTCCCAGTTTTTCCTCCAGAAAACTCCTCTCCCATTCCCTTCCCCCTGCTTCTATGAGGGTGTTCCCAACCCACCTACCTACCCCCACCTCCTCGCCCTGGCATTCCCCTACACAGGGGCATTGAGCCTTCACAGGACCAAGGGTCCCTCCATGTGTACTCCTTGGTTGGTGGTTTAGACCCTAGGAGCTCTGGTTGGTTGATATTGTTCTTCCTATAGGGTTGCAAACCCCTTCAGCTCCTTGAGTCCCTTCTTCAACTCCTCCTTTTGGGACACCATGCTCAGTCCAATGGCTGTCTGCAAGCATCCTCCACTGTATTTGTCAGGCACTGGTAGAGCCTCTCAGGAGACATTTATATCAGGATCCTGTCAGCATGCACTTTATTTATGTGTCCTGAATTTTGTCTAGGTAGTTCCCTTTGACTGGTTATCTTTGCAGGAGACTAAAGTCTTGGTCTTTCATAATGTTTCTATTTAGCAATAAGTCCTGGGCATGTGATTTATTTCATTTTTAGGCATCTGATATGGATTCCACCTGGGTCTTAGTCTGGAGCTGGAAAGGAAGTAAGTGTGCAGCGGTGGACCAGCTAGACTCTGACAAAGTACATGAATGTGTTTCTTTCTGGAGCCTAGAATACAGCATATATCTAGAGTCTTGAGTCAGACTCAGTAAAGGATCATGTAAATGTGAATCCATCTGGGCCTGGAACAATACACAGCACAAATGCAGCTACTGCCTGAGGTTTTTTTTGGGGGGGAGACATTGATAGGAGGTGTAATGTAAGAAAAAATAAATCCTATTTATACGAGGTCATGCATATAACTGTATGTAAATTAGTCCTGTTTTGTGCTAAGATTTTCTAGCAGAAAATTAAGTTGTCTCTGGGGACAGATTTAGAGATATGTGAAATGAACTAGTCACTTGTTATTTAATTTTTTTTAAAGTTCTAATTGTTGTCATTTTTTAAAAAGAGCATAGAAAATTTATATACCACCTTAGGTCATTTCACTTCATCATCCATTCTCAGAATTTGTTTCTCATAACTTCATTTGATTTGTGGTTTCTCATCAGAGCAAATCACAATGCATTTGGTATCTCAGGGTACCTTCTGGAAGTTTATTCCACACATTGTAACGATTTTAACTTAAAGCCCAGACTATGCTCTTCCACATCACATCCAATAAACAACACATAATGATTTCTTGCTAGGTTACCTATTAACATTCATGGAGAGTCTATTACTGGAGTTGATTACCTTGTGTATCAAAGTGACAGATCTACAGCCATGATGACAGTATTTCAGATCACAAGCACCCATGGCCAATTAATCCCTTATGAATCTGACCAGAGTTAGCTGGCTGTGACAGCTTTGGATGTGTGTCAGCTCTCCTTGATAAAGGACACAGCAGTATTTAAACTCACATTAGTATCTGTGGAGAGGCTTTTACGCCATGATTTTAATGTTATTTTTTAAAAAATGAAGAAATGTCAAAGCATACAATGAAGTACAGGTCTCAGAACCAAAGGAGCACAAAACATGGCTACAATGCAAATGCCACTTTCACTTAAACACATGTAATTATAAATACATTTCAATGAAAATCTGTAACAATCATATAGTGTTTTAGTAGGTAGCAGCAGAGCCTATATATGCCACCAATGCACAATGTACCTAGAGGTCTCTGTTTCTATGGAAACTCCAATCACCTAAAATTGAGCAGATTCTACTCTTTTATTCAAAATTTCATACCTTTCACAGAAATGAATGATTCTTTTGCTTCCAAATAATGGTATTGACTATAGTTGTTTTTTTCAGCTTTAGAAAATAACTAATGCACAATACATTATTTTCTTCATGTTTTGTTTTTCATCCAAATAATAAATAAAGGAGGAAGTCATTACACAGAACTATTTTATAAATAATTTATCGGCGTTGTGAGTGAACAGCTTACCAAGGGATAGAGAGGTCATGGATCTTGGAGGAAAACCTAAAACTAAAGCAGCATAATTCCTAAATGTATTCTAAATATCTATAATTATACCCACAGGTAAGTGTAGGTCTCATCCTCATTGAATAACATTTCTTTGCAATAATGGACATCATTATAGAAAATCAAAATTTATTAAAATGCATAGTTGTGGAGCCCAGTCCTAACTGAAATATCTACAACATAACTTCTGTAGCTAAGACTAAGAAATCATTGTAGAGGAAAGGGAGAAAATATTTTTTCAGAGGTAGAGAAACAAGATTATTGTGAGATTGTGTCTCCTAAAATTTTCAGAAACTACACTTATTAAGTCTCACCAGTATGGCTAACTACACATGACCTGAATAAGGATGAGAACTGTAGACATGCATGGAAGGAGTACAGCTCAGGAGTATCCATTCCTACAAAAAGACCCATAGACAACTAAAGAATGCCAAAAACAGGTGAAATACTTTTCCATTAGCAAGAGCACTCTAATTTGTTATTCAATACCAAATGTTCATCCCTGAAAATACATACATTTAAGTAACATTATATGTACTGAGAAGGTTGTATTTGTATATTTAAGAACACACCCACAAACAAACACCAATAACAAAAAGACAAAGAAAAAATAACTTGCAACTGTAGAAAAAACGTCATGACTTTGAAGAGCTCTACAGAATGAGTTTGAGTACCAGGGAATGTTTAGAGGAAGTACAGGGAATGCGGAATGAAATTATATTACAATCTCAAAAGTATTTAAATAATACAAATAATAATAATCTGCTATTTCATGAAGACTAGTGGGAATATAAATAATAAATAGTCAATCACATCAAGAAATATATGAGCTATCCTTTTAAAAGTAGTAGATATAAATAAACTTTCTAAGTAATTTGCCTGTTATAATAGTGGATTAATTAAAATATAAATATTATTCAATAATGTATTTTTATAGATTTATTTTTAAATATTTACATGTACCTCTATCTTCATGTTTACTGCTTTTAATATATAGTGGGTATTTACTTTGAGGTTTATTGAAATATCAATGTTTATTTCTGGAACTAAAGACATTTCAACAAACATCTTAGTTCCTATATTCACAGTAATAATACATAGAATTTTAATTACAGATAATTTAAGTTGTACTATAATAGCTAATGCATTTTTTTTGAAGAAATTTCTCTGAAGAAAGTTTTGGTAATGGGGCGAGACTGACATTTGTGAACCACTGATATGAAAATATCTAATCATTGTTCACCTTAAACTCAAAATATACAAGGGCTGGATTTTCTTATATTCTAAATATAGCAAATAATAATTCTAATTAATTAGTGAAAGGGTCAGAAGTTTGGTTTACATGAGTGGATATGTGCTTGAAGTTTTATCAAATGTAGTTGAGAAAGGTAGTGGGTGGTAAATATTTATGAAGAATTAACCATTAATATAAGTCTATTATTTTCATAGGATGATGCTCTAATCAATGACTTATAGAATTGTTGCAAATTTGATATCTATTTTTAATAAGTTGCACTCCTATAATTTTCTATTCTCAGCTATTTTTAATAATCAAAAGAACAAAACACTCAGTATGAGTGCATATGCAACCATTGCTATATATTGAACTGTTTTAGCTGAAATTCAATTGCAGAAAGAATGGATTATAAAATGATGTTCTTCCATATGGTATGTATGTGCAAAGAATGAATTGAGGTAATTAGCATATTAAATCCTTAAATACTTTCCATTCCTTTTTGTGACAGGTATTCAGAATGATATTATCTATTTACATTTCTTTCTGGAAAATGTAGTTATGCTACTATAGAATATAACATCAAAACTGATTTTCTTTTCTAAACACAGAACTGTGCTTCTGTACCAAAGCTTTGCCATTTGCTTCTTACTACTATTGCAAGTCTTTGGCAACCACTGACCCTAACATCTATGATACTTAATACTTCTTCATATGAGTAAGATCAGGAGAAAGGTAAATTTCTGTGACATAAGTTCACTTAAACGATATTCTAGCTTTATCTTTGTAGTGACATGGATAGGATTTTATTTCTTTTATGACCAAATAAGATACTATTATGCGTTCCCATAATAGATGTATGAACTTGAGCTCTACTTACAATATCTAAAGTTTCTCTCTGGACTACATCCTCATAAGATTTTTTATCTTGCCCTTCTCCCTGTTATGTAAAACAACAAAATTTGGTAATTAACTGTAAATCTCAACAAACTCAAAACAAACTAAGATGTATATATTTATATAATGTTCTATTATATTTGGCTCTATATATACATATCTCATATGTGCATTATGCATATGTATACACACACACACACACACAAATGAGATGTTTAAGCATATGACTAACGAAATTGTGTGTTTTCACTGTCTCCATGAAATCTCATTATATATGGTGAATACAGTCATCCTAAAAATTGGGCCCCCTGCAGAAATATAGCAGAAGTCTGCCTGGTCAGGCCTCAGTGGGAGAAGATGTGCTTAATCCTTGAAGGAATTGAGACCCCTGGAAAATGGGAGGCCTGGTGGGAGGGAGTACCCTCTCAGGGGAAAGGGGAGGAGGAATAGGATGAGGAACTATGGGAGGGGGATCATCCTAGAATCTAAACAAACAAAATAAATTTTAAAATGTGAAATAAAAACGTATGGTAGTAATTATTATTATTTACTTGTCCTCATATGATTACTATGTGTGAATAGCATTTGTATCCAGTTTAAATGGATTAGGAAAGATATCAGTTACTTATCTAATTCTTAGACTCAAATCTTAAAAACACTGATTTTACACTTCAAGAATAATTCTACAAACCTGTGAGACTCTAGGCAGTGCAGTCAGCTTTGTATAAAGAAACAATTCAGTTTCTTTCCAACAGAGCTAGCAAAGACAACTGGGATTGTCAACACCAGTCACAAAGGCCACCATCCCTCAAAGGTCCAAATAAATATAGGCCTTACTGAATGTGTATCTCCTTCTTAGCCTTCAGGCCAGCATTGAGGTCTTAGATCTACAAGTGCCAGATGACAGAGGCTTTCTACCATGAAGATAGATAATGTCTTTGGTTATCTGAAGAACGTGCCGTTATACAGAATCAAAGATTTTTGAAGTGCAATGATAAAGATTATTTGACTAATCTTTAAAAAACCTTAGTAATCTTTTCCTAGGACTCTATATATACTTCGTTGTTCAAAAAGTTTTTGCAAAGAATTCTATTAAGTCACTTTGACAGAAGTCCGTTCTGCTTCATACTTGGTGAATTTTCAACATTTGATTAGGTTCTGCTTATTCTTCCAAACCTGGATTGATCTAATCTCTTTGACTTACTTCTAATAATAATTCTGTGAAGTTTGTTTGTCTTGAATCCCCATACCAATATTTTTTATCTTTTAGGATTTTTTTATCCATTAATTGTTAACCTGTTTCTTGGCTCTAACATACTCTTGTCTATAATGTGTATGGAGTTGAGTTTAATTTCTTTATATCACTCAAAAAACTTGCTATATTACTTCTAGATATAGATTATATCATAAACAAAGCAACAACAACATCAAAAGTTCATCACAGGCTCTAAAGAGTAATAATAATCTCTAAAAATAATTCTCAACTCGTAATTAATTATAAGTCAACAACTTTATAACTCACTAGAATATTTGTGGGAACCCTGGATCCCACAAATGCCTAGTGATATAGAACCAACATGTAAAGTACCCACTAATACCATAAACGTTTAAGGCAAACTGAGCATGATTTAAACTATAAAACAAAATCATTTACCTAATTAGCCTATGTCATGTTGGACTGTGTGAATATGGCAGCCTTAAAAACTATGACACCAAGAAAGATTTCTGAGTAGGTAACAACTAAAAATTAATTGAAAAAACAAACAAATAAAAAACATCACGAATGTGAGGTGTTTCTGAAGCATTTGCTCACTCTATCTAATAGTTCATCAATGTATTTTGTGATGCCACTGATGTCTTGGTGCTAAACAGATTACATGAAAGCTCTGATTTGCAAATATCAATGAGTCATTCAATAGTGTTAAATAGTACCCATAGACCTCTACTTACCGTAGGTAGTATTGCTTGCTAAGAATTTATTTTTACTAAATAGAAAGTGTTCAATTGTCAATGAAATATAACAATTTAATAATGGCATTCTAGACTCTCAATATTCACCTACTGCTTTTTCTCAGCAGATAAGGATCAAATACATATATCTTAAAATAACAGAAATACTTTAGTGTATCTTTGGATGATCTTGTGTTAGAATGTTTACCTTTAAAATTTGCTGTTTGAGTAGATGAATTTCACTTTAAAAATTTAATGAATTTTGCTTGAGACTAGGATGGAATTTCCAATAATTCTAAACCTGCCTTAAACATACTTTGCCTTTTTAAACTATAAATTTTTTTAAAAAACTGCATATTCATCATTGATGATTGTGAAATTGAAACACTAATTAACTCTGAAAAATTTTGAAAATGTTCTATGTCCTTTTACAGCATCAAAGCTCAGTCAAAATTTAATTCTTCATGAAAAATAAATAGTACATCTATGTTTTCAGAACACACATTTACGTTCAACTCTAATAAAATGTAAAATGATATCTACACCAAGGCATTGTTTAAAATAAACATATGATTTAATGACTAGTAAAGATAAGGTTCATATACTATAAAACTTCTTGATAGTAGAAAAAAAATCAAAGAAGTCCCGATTGAAGGTCTATATAATTCCTGAAAAAGAAATCCTTATGCTAAAATTATTTTGTTAACATACAAGTGAGTGAGGATGAAGAGATTATTAATATTGTGGGATTTATTGTGGGAGAAAATATGTGGGATAAATACAGGAATGAAGAAGCCTGTAACACTGGATTTGAATCGATGTCCATCATCAATTTGATACTGCACCACTTTGTATTGCCAAAGACTTTGAAGTTATTTTGCATTTAGATATATCATACTTGTGTTATCCATTCATGCAACAGGAGTCATTTTTATACATAGATGCTCTTTTCTAAGTATTAGTTACCATCCATTGAACTTGGGAGATAGTTTATAGCAGAGACTGCTATTTGAAAACAGAGAATGTTGGAAGATAGATGCATGCATCAAAGCAGATGCAAACTCAATCAGTTTTAAAAGATTCTCCAATCAAAACTTAGGAAAAATTTTCAGATTTGCACAGAAAAATGGAAGGAAGATAAAGAATGAATATATAATACTAGAACTTCAAAAATGCCACATGACAAAAGGCATAAGGAGACTAGAAGAGGGAAGGCTGACAGACAGAATCAAAACACAACCAAAGAAATTAAGTCTTAATTGCAGAAGTAAATACAGATTTTTTAAAGGTGTTTATATAACTTATCACATATCCAAATAAGTCATAACCCATAATGGAATACTGGAATAAACTTGCATAGTGCCTCTTGATGTGATATAAAAAAAAAAAAAGAAAAGGAAGTACTTACCATCACCTAGAGAACAGTTTGTCAAAGCAATGTTGTACTGTGATTTTATGAAGCAATTGTTTTAATATCTTCAACCCTGTCTTTGTCTTATACTTTTGAGGGAGGTGGTCACATCACTTTTCTCCATGAAATTCGACTCATAACACACTAATGAATGGAGAACTTGCACCTAAACTTCATCTTGTAGTAAGTAAAGAACATACACAAAATTAGAATTTTGAGTAAAATTAAAATAATTTTGAGGAAATAATTATCATATTACTGGTACCTGATATAAAATTTCACAAATGCATGTTAAAACATGTATGAATAATAATCCAGGCTCTTTGCAGCTTACATAAAATAATGTGTTGAATGTGTACAAAGTGTATACAAAAAGAATACATGGGGACATAATTTTAATTATGAAGAATGTCTATTTTACTATTCTTTTAAATTTTCTGTATTACCCTTATATTCCTTATATGATAAAAATAACATAAAATCTTCCTATAAATTAGTAGGTATTGTCCAGCCTATATCTCCAAATCTCTGATGGTCCAGAATCCATGCATTTCTGGTTAATGTAACATCAGCTTACTTTAGAACCTGTTGTTGATTTCTGTTTATTTTCCTAGTTATTCCACAAACCACAAACAGCTAAGCAACATATTTGAATATAGTTAATGACTTTTGAGTGATATAATACAGAATACATTGAATACAATTCTGTGTCAATATGATTCCTTTTTGAATTTTGTGAAGCACAAACTTCAGTTATATAATATATTAATGTATAAATATCACATTGTATTTTATAATATGCTGTATAAATAAGGCCTAGGCAGACTCATAACTAAAACCTTGAAATTTATTTTAATCCTGTTGCTATGACACTAAATCTTTCCATCCTATCCATTCTTGTAAAAATGTGCATTATCTTATGCCATAGACTTCTAGAAAACACAGAGGCAGATTTGACAGGGTGAATGTATTGTGCACATATTTTGGGTAGTGCTAACAGGTATGCAGCAATAAAGGACCAGTTAAACATAAAGCTATTAAGTAGGAGCCATACAATTGCAATTATCATAAAACAAAATTTAACTGGCAAGTATTTAAAACAAAAGAAAATGGCATAAAATATCTATGAGAAGGACAAAGAGAGTATGTCACAGTGAAGACCGGCCATCACATCAATGCCTTGGCTCAAACACAGCAAAATATCTTACCTGGGACTTAGCCTAAATAACTGAAATAAAATTAACAAAGCAAAATAATACTAAATGTTTACATGCAAGCACTTAAACTTAGAAAACAATGTCAGGTTCAGCACAATTATCAATCTCATATCACTGATTACCTCTCGAAAGACTCTATGTAATATTCATTTTTAAATCCCACTATATATGGGAAAATAAATTTTATACGCATAATTATAGCATAATTTAACAGAACTATATATAATTCTGAGAAAATATTCTATTAAAAAATATATTTCTCTTCCTTTATTCCTTCCTTCACACCCTATCTCCGTTTGATACCTCCAAAAAATGAAAAGAAAAAACCAAAAAAAATAATTAAAATCCAAGTCAATAACATGATTCCAAATGGTGTTCTGCCATACTCATAGATCAATGTCTAGCCCAATCATCACCAAGGAGGCATCATCCAACAAGTGATAGAAACAGATGCAGAGACCTACAGCTAAACATTTGGTTCAGGGACATCAAGGATGATGGAGAAGGAATATAGAAGCTAGGGTAGTCAAGCACAGCCCACAGAATCAACTAACTGGGGTTCATAGAGGCTCACAGACTAAAGTGACAATCATCAAGCCTGTATGCATTTGATCAAGGTCCCATTCACACATGCTATGGTTATACAGATTGATGAATTGTAAAACTTCTAACAGTGAGCATGGGGGTGTCTCTGACTTTTGCATGCTCTTGGGCCCATTTTTTCCCCCAAGGGTTCATCCATCATCATACTGTATCTTCTTATGCTATGTTTGATTGATATCCCTAGAAAGCCTGCTCTTTTCTGAAGGGAAACATATGAATGGAAGTCAGTCTAGGGTAGGTGGTCTGGGAGGAGTAGAGGGAAGGGAAATTGTAGTTGGTATATATTGTATGAAAAATGAATAAAATTTTAAAAACAGCATGATTTTTTTTCTGTTTGGAAGTTTATATTTTTTGAAATAATGAACTTCATGCATTTGCGATACTGTATTAGAAATTCTAGGTGGGAATCTGTCATAATCTATAAGTTACACAAATTTAAATGTTTAATAAAAAATATAATAGATTTGCATTTTTAAACTTGAAATTTTCATTAATCTCAATTTGTTTTGACAGCAAAAAACAAAAACAGAAAGCATACAAAACAAAAACTTCTGTAGAGGACCTGAGGAAATATTTTTTAAAAATACTTGCTCTTTCATACAATAATATGAGAATTCCTTTTGCTTAACATCATAAAACTGCATAATTATATATATGATGATACGGGACTCTATATTTAAACACTTCTTACTCTTCCTTCATAAACCTTTGAAATCCCTACTGTGTACATGTGTAAATTATCACCTGGTCTTCAGGATGACCCAGTCTATGCTCTGCCTAATGGCACTTGACTGTAAAATCTACTGACTTGTCCTACAGAATTCCCATAAAATCACATAGGAAATCCATTATGTCTTACCAAATCATAACATGTGAGCACATTTATATTTATATAAAATCCATTTAGTTTTAGGTCATAGTAAGTTTTGACCATAAGGAAACTAGAGTTAATTACTAGAGATTGTAAGTCAACTTAGGAAATAAAGAGAAAGTTGTAAGTAAGAATGAATGTTATATTTTTTCTATTTATAGTCAATTTTACTGTAGCATTTTTGGTAGGAAATGTAGTTTTAACCCATAAAGCAAATAAAGTGCCTGATAATGTAGACTGTGCACTTCCCAGCTACATTATGAAAAAATTCAGAAATCTGAATCTCTGCTGCAATTTTCCTAATTTTTCATTAAATAGGTTCAGACAGTTTGAAAAACTTTGGCTGATAAAGCTACAGCAATTAAAAGGAAGCAATTTTCACAACTTGACCTAGTCATGGGCTAATTACAAGAATCCTCTGAAATCCATGCAATTTCTAGACAAGTCAGTGTGAAAAAGGACTGAAAACTCCTTAAGAGCAGACACCTTTACATTTCCCCATAGCTCCTGCTTTAGACAGAACATTTTTGTAATGCAAATAACACTGTGTTGTTATTTAATAGAGTGAACAACAACAAAGGAGTCACAGAGTGTTAACATATGTAGAAAAGTGGAAGCAGTGGAAACCTTAATTGTTAGGTTAAATTCAAGAATGGACTTTGGGTTTTATTGTTGTGTTAAATTTTTCTTGTATTTTTCCCCAATATAAGATTTTATTCTAAGTCTTTGGACTTTTTTAATAACTACATAGTGTAGAGGAATTGTTATCCAGCAACATGAATAACCATGTTATCCAAAGACTTCTAGGACTATCTGATCTAGCTGGAATACAGACATGCCCTTAGGACACAACATATAAGTATAATTTATACATATATAAATATATATGTTATAATAGCACAACATTACAAAATAGTAAACATATTTTAAAATCGTATATAGGTTATATTAGTATATATTATAATTCATAACAACTCTACGGCATGTCTGATTATAAACCCATTGACATTTAAGGAAATCTCTGACTGAGAAAGAGAGTATGTTGGTTTAGTGCTCAAGCTCTGTGTTTTAGAGAGCTTATGACCCACAGTGCTGCTTTGAACTGATGGAATTACAATGCAGCACCACCACAGAAAATGATATTAAAATAGTCCTTTTCTTCATACTCTACCATCAAACTGTGGTTCAAGCATTATAGAAATTACAATATTAAAACATTTATTAAAAACATATTCTCAGATTTTATTTTTATTAAATAGAGTGATATATGTATAAAGATATTTGAGCAAAACTTAACAATTTCTACCAGTTTAATTATGTCATTTAACCCAATCTCAGCCAATTCCTTTCCTATCGAGATCCAGAGTCACACTGATATAAACCATCATTTCCTACCTACCCACTATGCATATACCTCGCTTTGATAGATTTCTGAGTTTGACACTGCATATCAAATGTGACCATATGTTATCACAAGAACACTTTGGCAGAAAGCACAGCTCATGAGCTGTGTGGGTCCTTCAAGATCTCTTGTATAAAAGGTCTCCATTTGTCTTATTATCAGCAGATCACAGCCAACATAATCTTCTCAATTCACACAACTACACAGAAACATAATGGGAATTTAAGGAATCTTACTTTTTGAATACTTTTTAAGCAATTGTTGGAGCTGGTTGGAATTTGCTGTGTTATGTTGTATTGTGTTTTATTATTTTTATGAGACAGGATCTTGCTTATCTGGCTTCAAATTTTCTATGTAGGCCATGCTAGTTTGTATGTCCAACAACCATTCTGTCCATCTCTTTAAAGCTGTGAGCCAGGCATGTACTATTGGGACTAGAATGGTGGCTCAAATTGGTAGCAGGATTGATCCTTTTTGTTATGCACACACACACACACACACACACACACACACCCCTGATGTAACGAAAAGCAGCAAGGAAAAGAAAAAAGCGGGAAATATCTACCAAATAAAACTAATTCCACATGAAAAATGGAGTGTGAAAACTCCTTAGGGACCAAGAAGAAAACTGGTGGAGATAGAAAATTGATAATGGTAATGAGAATAGAAATTATGAAAATAATAAATGTACCTCTCTAAGGTATGTTTTATACAAAGAATATGCATGTGTATCTAGCATGTGAAAAAAGAGATTTTAAGTAAACAATTTATCGTGGGAAACAGCTGTGTATATGATGGTTAGGAAAACTTAAAGGAATGAATTTAAGGAAAAAAACCTATATTTTAATGGCATGAAATATCTCATAGTTCTTTCTGATTTACATGTTTTATTGAAAGTTTTCTTTAAAAACTACTTTCAACGGGTTTATATTTCAAGGGCTTCATTCATTCTGAAATAAGATGAATTCTGCTTTTTACAATACACATAGGACTTTGTAAGAGAAATTCTTTCTAAAGCTAAGTCTGTTGTATTCCTTGAATATCGTGGATTTGATGATGTCATGTCAAGAATTGGAGTTTCTGTGGAAGGATGGGAATGCCTATTTGTTCATGTCACAAAGTGTAACAATATAGTAACAAAATTAAAAACAAAAAAATCAAAAAAACGAGGAAGAAGCCTTCTGGATTCCATCTGTGGCGGGAGACTTCTGCCTGGGCCACCAGGGCTCCAGTGCTCAGTGGGACTAGTCCAGAATCCTTAGTACACAGGGATTGAGGAACAGCCAGGAGGAAGGAGCATTCTGGTTTCTATCTGTGGCAGGAAACCTCTACCTGGGCCACCTGGGCTCCATAGCCAAGTAGTGCTGGGAGAAAGATAGCCTTCCAGGAGTGTGGGCAAGCCAGTCTGCTCGGAGGGACCCACCTGGAATACCCAGAACACAGGGACTGAGGAGTGAGCTTCTGGTTTCTTTTGGTAGCCAAGGAGAGGATCCTGTGATGCAGGGCTCCATACTCAAATAGTGCCAGGAAAGAGCTGGTATCCCAGGAGTGCCGACACACTCTCAAGCACAGGCAAGACCATCACTTCTTTTCAAACTCACTGGACCAAGAGAGACCCTTGCAGAACCATCAGGACACAGGAAACAAGTGACAGCTGGGAACTAGCTCCTTCTAGTTTCTGTCTGCACCCCAGAGCTGACCCTGCACCACAGCTCTCCAAACCCAAATTCCTTTCAGAGAAAACTGGTCTTCAAGGAGTATTGATACCTAGGCTTGCAGGAAAGACAAACCACAGACAGAGTAAGACCAGCTAACATCAGAGATAACCAGATGGTGAAAGTCAAGGGCAAGAACATAAGGAACAGAAACCAAGGCTATTTGGCATAATCAAAGACGATCTCTTCCACCACAGCAAGCCCTGGATACCTCAACACACCAGAAAAGCAAGATTCAGACTTAAAATCACATCTCATGAGGATAATGGAAGATTTTAAGAAGGAAATAAACAACTCCCTCAAGGAAATACAAGAGAACACAGGTAAGCAGTTAGAAGCCTTTAAGAGGAAACACAAAAATTCCTTCATGAATTACAGGAAAACACAATCAAATGGGTAGAATTACAGGAAATCATGATCAACCAAACAAAGGAAATTAACAAAACACTCCAGGAACTAAAAATAGAAATAGAAACAATAAAGAAGTTAAAAAGGGAGTCAACCCTGGAGTTAGAAAACCTAGGAAAGAGATCAGGAGTCATAGATGCAAGCATCACCAACAGAATAAAAGTTATAGATGAGAGAATCTCAGCTGCAGAAGATACCATAGAAAACATGGACACAATAGTCAAAGAAAATGCAAAATTCAAAAATCTCCTAACCCAAAACATCCAGGATATCCAGGATACAATGAGAAGACAGAACCTGAGGTAATATGTATAGAAGAGAGTAAAGATTCCCACATAAAGGACCAGTAAATATCTTCAACAAAATTATAGAAAATTTCCCTAACCTAAAAAAAGAGATGAACATAAATATACAAGAAGCCTACCGAACTCCAAATAGATTGGACCAGAAAAGAAATTCCTCCCTTCAGATTATAGTACAAACACCAAATACACAAAATAAGGAAAGAATATTAAAAGCAATAAGTAAGTGAAAAAGGGCAAGTAACATATAAAGGCAGACCTATCAGAATTACACCAGACTTCTCACCAGAGACTATGAAAGCTAGAAGATCTTGGGCAGATATCATACAGATTCTAAGAGAACACAAATGCCATCCCAGGCTGCTATACCCAGCAAAACTCTCAATAATCACAGATGGTGAAAACAAAATATTCTATGACAAATCCAAATTTGCACAGTATGTATCCACAAACCCAGACCTACAAAGAATAATACATGGAAAATGCCAAATCAAGGTGGGAAACTACACCCTAGAAAAAGCAAGAAAGTAATCTTTCAACAAACTCAAAAGAAGATAGCCACACAAACATAAAAATAACATTGAAAATAACAGGAAGCAACAATTACTATTCCTTAATATCTCTTAACATCAATGGACTCAATTCCCCAATAAAAAGACATAGACTGACAGACTGGATCCATAAACAATATCCAGCATTTTTGCTGAATCCAAGAAATGCACCTTCATGTTAAAGACAAACACTACCTCAGAGTAAAGGGCTGGAAAAAAATTTTCTAGCAAATGGCCCCAAGAAAGAGGCTGGAGTAGCCATTCTAAAATGGGATAAAATTGACTTGCAGCCAAAAGTCATCAAAAAAGATAAGGAAGGGAAATTTCAGACTCATCAGGGGAAAAATCTACCAAGAAGTACTCTCAATTCTGAATATCTATGCTCCAAATGCAAGGGCTCCCACATTCATAAAAGAAACTTTACTAAAGCTCAAAGCACACATTGCATCTCACACAATAATAATGGGAGACTTCAACACCCCACTATCATCAATAGACAGATTTTGGAAATGCAAACTAAACAGAGACACGTAAAACTAACAGATGTTATGAATCTAATGGATTTAACAGATATCTATAGAACATTTTATCCCAAATCAAAAGAATATATTTCTTCTCAGCATCTCATGGTACCTTCTCTGAAACTGATCATATAATTGGTCACAAAACAAACCTCAACAGATAAAAGAAGATTGAAATAATCCCATGCTTCCTATCAGATCACTACGGAATAAGACTGGTCTTCAACAGCAACAACAACAACAACAACAACAACAACAGAACACCCACATACTCATGGAAGCTGAACAACGCTCTACTCAATGATAACTTGGTCAAGGAATAAAGAAAGAAAGAAATTAAAGACTTCATAGAATTTAATGAAAATGAAACTTCAACATACCCAAACCTACGGGACACAATGAAAGCAGTGTTACGAGAAAAACACATTTCTCTGAATGCTAAAAAAGAAAATGGAGAAAGCATATATTAGCAGCTTAATAGCACACCTGAATGCTCTAGAACAAAATGAAGCTAATATACCCAAGAGGAGTATAAGGCAGGAAATAATCAAATTAAGGACTAAAATCAACCAAGTAGAAACTTAAAAAAACTATACAAAGAATCAACAAAGCCAAGAGCTGGTTCTTTGAGAAAATCAATGAAACAGATAAACCCTTAGCCAGACTAACCAGAGGGCATAGAGACAGTATCCAAATTAACAAAATTAGAAATGAAAAAGGAGATATAACAACAGATTCTGAGGAAATTCAAAAAATCATCAGATCCTACTACAAAAGCCTATACTCAACAAAATTGGAAAATCTGGATGAAATGGACAAGTTTCTAGACAAATACCAAATACCAAAGTTAAATCAGGATCATATAAACCATCTAAACAGTCCCATAACCCCTAAAGAAATAGAAGCAGTCATTTAAAAAAAGACCAAGACCAGATGGTTCAATGCCAAATTCTATCAGATCTTCAAAGAAGACTTAATACCAATACTCTTCAATTTATTCCACAAAATAGATACAGAAGGAACCCTACCCAATTCATACTATGAGGCCACAGTTACACTGATACCAAAACCTCCCAAAGAAACAACAATAAAAGAAAACTTCAGACGAAATTCCCTTATGAATATCGATGAAAAAATAATCAATGAAATTCTGGCAAGCCAGTCTAAGAACACATCAAAACAATCATTCACCATGATCAAGTAAGCTTCATTGCAGGGATGAAGGGATGGTTCAATACCTGGAAAACCATCAATGTAATATACTACATAAACAAACTCAAAGAAAAAAACAACATGGACATTTTATTAGATGCTGAAAAATCATTTGACAAAATTCAACATCCCTCATGATAAAAAGAGGAAATCTTTCCTTGGAAAGATCAGGAATTCAAGGCCCATACCTAAACATAGTAAAAGCAATATACAGCCAACCAGTGGCCAACATCAAACTAAATGTAGAGAAACTTGAAGCAATCCCACTGAAATCAGGTACTATGTAAGATTATCCTCTCTCTCTCCCTATTTATTCAATATAGAACTAGAAGTTCTAGCTAGAGCAATTAGAAAACAAAAGGAGGTCAAATGGACACAAATTTGAAAGGAAGAAATCAAAATATCACTATTTGAGGATGATATGATCATATATTTAAGTGACCCAAAACCTCCACCAGAGATCTGCTACAGCTGATACATACCTTCAGCAAAGTGGCTGGATACAAAATTAACTCAAGGAAATCAGTAGCCTTCCTATAATCAAAGGATAAACTGTCTGAGAAAGAAATTAGGGAAATGACACCCTTCACAGTTGTCCCAAACATAAAGTATCTTGGTGTGACTCTAACCAAACAAGTGAAAGATCTGTATGACAAGAACTTCAAGTCTCTGAAGAAAGAAATAAAAGAAGACCTCAGAAGATGGAAAGATCTCCCATGCTCATAGATTGGCAGGATTAATATAGTTAAAATGGTCATCCTGACTAAAGGATTCCACAGATTCAATGCAATCCACATCAAAATTCCAACTCAATTCTTCATGGACTCAGAAAGATCAATTCTCAAATTCATATGGAATAACAAAAACCTCAGGATGGCAAAAACTATTCTCAACAATGAAAAGGACTTCTGGGGGAATCAGCATCCCTGACCTCAAGCTGTACTACAGAGCAGTAGTAATAAAAACTCCATGGCATTGGTACAGTGATAGGCAGGTAGATCAGAGGAATAGTATTGAAGACCAAGAAATGAACCCAAACACTTACAGTCACTTGATCTTTGACAAAGGAGCTAAACCATCCACTGGAAAAAAGACAGCATTTTCAAAAAATGGTTCCGGTTCAACTGGCAGTCTACATGTAGAAAATTTCAAATTGATCCATTCCTATCTCCCTGTACAAAGTTCAAGTCCAAGTGGATCAAGGACCTCCACAGAAAACCAGATACACTGAATCTAATAGAAAAGAAAGTGGGGAAGATTCTCAAACACATGGACACAGGGGAAAAGTTCCTGAATAGAACACCAATGGCTTGTGCTCTAAGATCAAGAATAGATAAATGGAACCTCATGAAATTACAAAGCTTCTGTAAGGCAAAGTATACTGTAAATAGGACAAAATGGCAGCCAACCAATTGGGAAAAGATCTTTACAAATCCTATGTCCGATAGAGGGCTAATATCCAATATATACAAAGAACTTAAGAAGCTAGACTCCAGAGATGCAAATAACCCTATCAAAAAATGGGCAACAGAGCTAAACAGAGAATTCTCAACTGAGGAAACTCGAATGGCTGAGAAGCACTTAAAGAAATGTTCAACATCTTTACTCATCAGGGAAATGCAAATCAAAACAACCCTCAGATTCCACCTCACACCAGTCAGAATGTCTAAGATCAAAAACTCAGGTGACAGCAGATGTTGGTGAGGATGTGGAGAAAGTGGAACACTCCATTGCTGGTGGGATTGCAAGCTGATATAACCTCTCAGGAAATCAGTTTGGCGAACCCTCATAAAAATGAACATAATACTACCTGAGGAAGCAGCTATTTCACTCCTGGGTATATACCCAGAATATACTCCAACATGTAATAAAGACACATGCTCAACTATGTTCTTAGCAGCCATATTTATAATAGCCAGAAACTGGAAACAACCAAGATGTCCCTCTACAGAGGAATGGATACAAAAAATCTGGTACATTTACACAATGGCATACTACTCAGCTATTAAAAACAATGACTTCATGATCATCCTGAGTGAGGTAACGCAGTCACAAAAGAATGAACTTGGTGTGTTCTCACTGATAAGTGGTTATTAGCCCAAAAGTTCGGAATACCCAAGAGTTACTTCACAGCCACCATAGGACTGAGCGTGAGATCCCAGATGGAGGAGTTGGAGAAGGGAATGAAAGAGCTGAGGGAGTTTACAGCCCCATGGAGGGAGCAACAGTGTCAACTGGGCTGAACCCCCAATGTACCTGGAGACTGAATCACCAACCAAAGAATACACATAGAGGGACCCATGGTGCTGGCCACATATGTGGCAGACAAGGGTCTTGTTAGCCATCAGGAGGAGCAGAGGCCATGGGCCTGAGGGTGTTAGATGCCCAATATAGCAGAATGCCAAGGAGGGAAGAGGAGAGTGAGTGGGTGGATGTGTGGGGGAATATCCCCATAGAGGTAGGTGGAGGAGGAGGGAATAGGGAGGTTCCAAAGGGGAGATCTAGAAAGGGGGAAACATTTGAAATGTAAATAAAGTATAAAAATATAAAAATTTAAAAGAAAAAAAACCTAGAAATTTCACATTTGACAAAATATTGTGTTAAAGACAGAAAGAAATGGCCCAAAGCCTGATGGACTGAGAAAACTAAAACGTAACCGAATAGTACCTTTTAAAATATATCAGCTAATAAAATCATATCTTACTGAATGAGTCAAAATTTCCAGACTATACAAGAAGAATTTTCCAAAAAGAAACAGCTTTTATAAGAATGCATGTATACTCAATAGCCTGGCTCTATTTTGATTAAACAAAGAAATATGATGATAGGGAGACATCAAATACGAAGATGAAAACTTCAGTGACTCACGGATTATAGTGCAGTGTAAAGCTCTGGGGCTTTAATCTGTTGGAAAATAGTGGTCATAAGGATATTTCAGAAGAGAGCAAACTTAAGGACACATGGGCAAGAGTTCAGTGAAATGAGAAATAAGACAGGAGTGTCTAACTCATGAGCAGGTGTAGAATATATTAAAAAGGAGAAAGAAATTTATCTTCCTCTGTAAAAGATGGGAAGAAAAACAAGGAATCCCAGGAATGGAAAGGTGTAGAAAACATCCTAAATCACAACATTCTAACTTTTATGTCTGATGAGGTATGTGTGGGCCTCAAATGTTATCTTTAATTTCATCTAAGTAGAAAACTACCTGTGTCACAGAGATATCGTATAGACCTTTCAGAGAATAGATTCTTCATTCCCATCATTGTGTGTGTTTATATTTAACGTGAGGACTCACAGATGTTTTTATCACATGGAACGACATACAAAAACTTCATGGTTGTGTAGGATGGTACACACTGTAGAGAACATGTAATGTTTTAGGCTGATGAGTAGGCCCATTGGATACAGCTTCTTGGCACTGACCTGAATACTGATGCTTGATTTCAAAAGACTTACTGACTGAAGGAAACAACCAATTATTGCATGCAGTTCTCAAGTATCCACTTCTTTATAGTGTTCAGGCATACACACACACACACACAAACACACACAGACATGTATGCATCACAACAAACATACAAATAAATATAACAATTTTTAATATTTTAATATATTACCATATAATAATAATAAAAACATAATAAACTTTGAAGTGAAATATAATTAGAAAATGGTAACATAATATTAAGTGTAAAGTGAATATGAGCCATTGTCATATGCTATCTATGGAAATGTGGATTATTGCACTATTTATTTTTGACATACGATAATTAAGAAAGGTATGCATGTACACACAGAATGAGAGGAATGGAAAGAGAGAGAGAAACTAATATACTACACAAAAAGAAATTCAGAACATCCAAAGTTATACTGTAAATTTTCAGGCTAATTATTTGAATAACCAGACTGGTTTGTTGATTATTGTGGACTGAATCATATTTTCATATTGTTGAACATGTCCTCTTTCCTGTACTTACAGTGCTATAAGAAAAATCTCATTTGTCCTTTATTAAATTACATCAATGCTTTGGATTTTGATTTCACTGTAACTATACAAATTTCTATCAAATACATGAGTTATTTTTAATGTCTCTATGAAAAAGTGACTTGTTGGAATATATATTTAAGATGGTGATAAAAATAATTCATTATCATAGTGACATTTTGTCATTGAGCTTTCTAAGTAAGTTCATAATAAAATGATCTTTGAGACAGCAGTAAATTCTAGTCTGTCCATAAAATTGAGGAAAATTAATAGGGAAGCATAGTTTCATATTATTAAGGAAATATTTCTAGTGTTTCAAACCCAACATATTTTTTTATATTATTTATGTAGAGAATAGAATATTTATGACTTCTGGTAATGTCTAGTATCAATATGTTATTGTGATAATTGGAAATATTTTAACATCTTAGCTATTCTGTTTGATTTTGTATAACAGATTATAAACATTGCTTTAAATATTTTAGGGAACACCTTTTGGGTTAAAATGATTTCTTTAATATTTATTAAGAAGTGATTCATTATAACTCTTAATATTTCCAAGAAAATCATGAGATTTTAAAAATATGGTATAACTACTCCCTGTACCCTACATCTTGGAACCTCTGAATTTATAATTTTTCAAATGTAATGTTGATATGCATTTGTCATTGTACCTCGCCATGAATAAAACAAACAAATGAACAAACAGATAAAAATAAAGAAATCCAGCTTGGGTTTCTATCAAGATCAATAATTATACTTCCACATGGAACAAGCTAAGCCACATATGATAAAAATTTCGAACTCTGTTGGCAACTTCTTCCTGCCATTGTGAGGACAAATGCTCTATTCTTAGAATTATTTACCTTCTCTAGTCAACAAGGAATCTTTATACTATATAGACTCCTAATAATCCTCTGTATGCTCCACACCACAACACCTTGTCCTAGTCTCCAGTGAAGAGTAAAAAGCGTTGTATGGTATACAGAACTGCAGGACTGATATGGTACTGTTTTTCTGGATTTTAGGGTTTTTTTTGTTTTGTTTTTGTTTTTTCATTGAACATAAATCAGCAGTGCTTCTAGGCTAGGAGAAAGAAAAACATTGCAAATCACTTGCCTCAGTTTCTATAAAAAATAGGACCAAGGCCAAAGGAGATATGAGAGAATGGATATTTGGAGGAGAGCAGAAGTAATATTAATTTGAAAAACCTGACAGTATTAGTTGAACTGGTCAGCTGGATAGCTATCTCTTTCACAGATTACTGTAATTAAGTAATTAAGTAAATATTCTCTGTGTAGTCAAGGTTAAAATAGCGTGTGCCTCCTGAGCCATAATAATTAATTTACATATTTACAGAGATAAGAATATTTTCCCCATCAATCACTCTGCACGGACAAATTTTACAAAGTAACATAAAGAGCTGGCTCAACAAATTGAAAAGATTTTTTTTTTTAAATCTGTAACAACTCTTTTTTTTCTTTTTTCATTTTCAACGTTTCTTGTAAGGAAGAATTGATTGAAAAATTATTTCAGAATATACTCTTAGCTTACTTTTCCCTTCTAGTCTAACTATGTGTGTGTGTGCATGTGTGTGTGCATGTGCTTGTGCATGTGCATGTGTGTGTGAGTGTGCCAAACAGCCAGCCAGATATTCAAAATCAGAAAAACGTTCTTCAACTGGCCATGGCAGGCTGGGACTATTGTAGGCAATTTTCCCAAACATCTCTGTCCTCCAGTATGACTTATTCTATCTCACTCTCTGCCCTGTTAAGCCTGCTTACAAATGCCACTTCTTCCACCCCAACTCTATTTACTCTTGGTGTGGATCCCTAAGAATTTATGGCATGCTCCTGACATTTAGAATTTCAGCTAAGATTGATATTCACCATAAGTTTGTCCCCTACAATAGAATAAATCCAAAGAGTTGGACTTAAATATTTATACTCACATGGATTCCCCCAATCTTTAAAATATCAGTAGCATTTAAGTAAATTATAGATGGCATTTGTGACTTATAATGAATATCATAGATATTCACACTTGTTTTAGAAGACCCCTTCAGCTCCCCGTGTTTTGCTTCTCTGGCTTTGATTGCTCTAAGCATTGGAATCTCAGTAGCTTGCTATGGCACTAATGTACCACTGATCCTTATTACCACAAAAGCCATGCATACAAGCCAACACGAACTACTACTAGCCTTTCAAAAGCTTTCAAAAGCTTCTCTAATCGCTTATTATCCTTGATGTTTGTCTTCCTAATTACTTCTTTAATCAACTCATTACCTATTAAGTAGTCAATTGATTGTTACATTGAGCTACTGGTTATAGTAAGGGACTTTGAAGGTTTCATTCTTGCAATCTAAGAAATTATCACTGAGGTGACTTTGACTCAACAACTACATGAAGAAAAAAAAAAAAGGCTCAAGTGTGTAGAGAAATATTTACCATTACAGTAGACTAATTTGTAATGATAAATGAAGTAACAAATGTGATAACAGACATTAGATTTCAGCACGTATCTTCACCGAAGTCCATTGTTTCTCAAATATCATGATAAGTGCAGGTCACCTGCATATTTGCTTTAATTTTTTTTTCTTTTTTTTCTTTTTTTTTTTACTGTTTTGGCACCAATCTAGATGGGAGAATCTATTCAGCATCAGTCAATTAGGAAAACATCTTTTGGCAAAGTGTAATAGTGAGCAATTGAAAAATGCTTGTTTCATCCAGTTTTATTCACAGTAAAGTTTCTATTTTGTTTCATAAAGAATTATTCACCCATTTTATTTATTTTTTGACATTTTCAGAGGAATCTGTGAATGTCATGTATTTGGTTTTCTCATGCTCTTTGATGAATTTTGTGAGGAAAATAATAATCGATATATATATATATATCAATATATATAAAATTTATGCCTGGCTATTAAATTATGCACATATAAACATATGTCGAATTCCACTGAGAAGTGTATGGGTATCAAGTTTAATCATATGCAACGAAAGTGGTGATTTTTTCATTCATCTTTCTGAGAAATGGATGCCTGAAAAAATGTCTAATAGGTGCATATTTTACTACCCAAATTGTACTTGGACATTAATTAAACTGACATATGTATAAATGGTAGGATGTTGATGTCATAAATGACTGTCTTCCAGCAAAATAACCACCATCTTGGCAAGTTCAGTTGTAACATCCCCCCCGCATTGTCCCTTGCAAAAAAGTTCATGGATGCCAGGCTTGGACATGGGATCAAGCAGGAGATTCTCCTCTACCAATCCAGATGTTCCCTACCACTTGCCATCTCAGTATGTGGGAGGGATGATAGGCTCTAGATTCTGGAAAGAACTAAAGCAGGGAATTCTTCATTTATTCAGGAAATAGTTAGCCATCATCATTGCTGTGTACGGCTTTTCAGTTGAAGGGAGTTGTGGGATGCAAACACCATCCTCCCAATGATGCTTTGTAAAAAAACCCAATAAGCTCATTGGTTCTTCTATAGTGAATGATGATGAACTTATGCATTCCTATGTCCTTGAGAGCTTGGGAGGAGGGGTAGACATTGCTTACATTTGCCCCTTAGAAGGAATTTGACCAACAACAGATGACTGGGAACAAAATAGTCTGTGTCCTGTAAGACAATAGGATCATAGAAAGTTTCCAGACATAGAAAAGACATATGTAGTTGGGTGCTATGAAAAGGAGTAATGGGAGACCTTTCTTTTGCAACCCTTCATTTTACCATGCATTTGATAAGAGTCTATTCATAGTGTATACACTATGGAATGGATGTAGAAAAAAGGAATTGTCTAAAAGTTAATCAGTGGTGAGAGGGGATTTAAAACTAAACCCTGAATTCTTATTTTACAGAATTTAAAGTTTGATACTTTACTCATATCTTAGGCTCTTTAATTGGAATAAAAGAATCTAAGAAATGATAGTGGATACTTTTTTTTTTTTT
>JADRCH010006165.1:0-37923 GCA_019843965.1 Rhynchomys soricoides
AAAAAACTGTATGTGTATGAATGTTTTGCCTGCAAGAATATGTGCTTATCAGTATGTGTCTGGTGTCACTGGAGACTGGGAGGGGGCAATGGATTCCCTAGAACTGGATTAGAGTGGATGCTAGGAACTAAACCCAGGTCCTCTCCAAGAGCAACAAATGCTCCATGTCATCACTCCTGTTCTACAAGCCAGATGACTTTTCTTTCTTTGTATTAGAACAGGACTGCCTGCACAGCTCAGTGATACAGTGATACAGCATGTGTTATTGGTATAATTAAGGCTTTCGTTTCAACCTCCCCTACCTCATCACAAAAATAAACCAAACCAAACCAACCAACCAACCACAAACAATAACAAAGGTGAACACATTTTAAAAGCTTAGAAAGTAAAAGGAATACATTTTTATTTTTTCTCATTATAAACATTCAACTTAGCAAAATACCTTAACAGTTCTTTATTCCACTGTTCCTAAATGTGACATCAGTATACATTATTTCTTCTACAAAACATAATGCCAGAGATCATTTGAAACCAATCTCATTTTAAAAGACTGCATATGGATGCAATGACTATTAAGACAGAGACCAGCATTTCATTCGGCAAGGAATACTTACTGCCTTCCCATGTACACTGCAAGAGATTCAGAGCACCTTCTATTCGTTTCCAGTGCTGCAGATGAAAGAAAGCATAGGCAATTGCTTCGCTATCTCCTCGCTTCAGAATGTGTTCTGGAGGTAAGATTAAACTTTTCATCTCTAGTAGGTACTGAAAAAGAACACATCCATGCCAAGAAATTAAAATTGTGCTAAAAGGAAACATACATAAAACATTTACTCAACTGTTACAAATTGGTTTAAACACATACATATTAACCCTGATAAAATGACATGCAGCTCCAACTGAAAACCTGCTTAAAGTGCTTGCAGCATTTGCAAACCTTCAAAGTGAGAACTGTCCTATAGGTAAAAACAAAGTGACAGACAGCTTATGTGACCTTGCAAAATACAAAAGGAAAGTTAAACTGAGAGATAATGTGAGAGCAAATACTTTTCAAGAAACAAGTATAAAAATCGCATAATACAATTTCTTGAAAATACTGTGTATCATCAATTCTGATTTCTCTTATGCCCATTTTATGGTGGGGCACTTAGCTGTGAGGGAGTCAATTAACTAATATTCACTAAGTACAAAACAGTATACTCAAACACTAAAAAAGACCCAAACCTATGTTATAATATGAAAAACAGATTTCTTAAGGAAATAATTACAATCAGACTGTGTTAGGAACCTTATAAAAGTATAAGCAATTAATATGTGGGTAGGAAATACTAATTTTATCAAGGTTTTAAGACAGCTTTGTTGATATCTAATTCATACAGCATAGAATTAGATTGTCTAAAACACCGAATTCAGTGTGTTTTTTAATATTCAAAAACACGGGCATCCATCACCACAGTCAGACCTCTGAGGTCATTCTCACCACCTCATTTTGAGCTAAGCATTAACCCAATTTCTGTCCCCATAACTGCCTATTCTGAATATTTTATACAGATGGAAAAATGTATTATCCTAATACTGTTATAATATATAACACGGTATGTGGAAACTTGTGACTATTTTCTCTCATTAAGCAGTTTTGAGGTTCATGTGGGTCACAGCACATATCAGTGCCCCATACATTAGAGTCAAGTAACATTCCATAATAAATACACCATGTTTACTCATGTAGTCACTGGCTGTTAGACATGCACCCTCTACACTTTTTGGATTTTAGAAATAATAATACTGGCCTGGGTATGTAAATCAGTTGGTAGAGTGCTTGCCTAGCATGCAATGAAGCCTTGGATTTCATATCTACGAATACAGTGGCACACACCTGTAATCCTAATATTCAGGAGGTAGAGACAGAAGGATCAGAGTTCAAGTTTATCTTTGACTACATTGTGAGTTCAAGGCCGGGTGGCATACATGAGACCTGTCTCAAAAATAAAACACAATCAGAAAAGCAAGCAAGAAACAAAAGCAAATGATAATGTTAAGTATTTACACACACACACATACACACACACACACACACGCATGCGCGCACTTTGATATAAATATGTCTATTTCACTTGGGTAAACACCTTGGAGTAGTAAAGTTGAGATATACAATAACTATATATTGATGGAGTTGATATTTAAAGGTGATCAGGATATGGATAACCACACTGGAAGTGAGCAGATATGGGAACAGAAGACACATTCAAAGCACAGGCCCAGCACTGTACCAGAAAGCACAGAACATCACATATTTAAGGCATGGGTGAAGTGCCCATTATAAATTCTTTTTCACATATGGAACCAAATTTTATCTCATACCATTCATTCATTCACTAATTTCATTCATTCATTCATTCATTCATTCATAGATGGTGTCTTAGTATGTAGCCTAGGTTAGCTTCAAACTTGTAAATCTTCTGCTTCAGCCTCTTAAGGGCCAAGATTATAGATATGCACCACCATGCTCAGCTTATCACAATCTCTTGAAGAAAGCACTCTAATTTTATAATCTGTAACAAAAGTGTGGAGCTTGGGATCAGCTCAGTGGTGAAGAGCTTGCTTGGCATGTTCAAGGCTCTGAGCTCAATCTTCAGCATGTCAAAAACTAGAAACACAAAAGCAGATGCTAAAATCAATATAGTCATAGTTACTTCATCACTTTCATTAAGAAAGTAGCCACTGGTGCATCAGATCTAATACTGAGTAGACGACTTTTAAAAAAACATAAAAATTTAGATAGCTAAATTTCCTTCTAACACTGAGGTCTAGGCACTTTCTTTCCAACGGGCTTGGAGCAAATAAGTAATTTGCTACTAAATGATGTGTCATGAAGTCCAAATCCTACGTTTACTATATAAAGTAAAAAAAAATATGTAAAGTATAAAGAGGGTGTCTCAAAAGACTTAGTCAGATATTGTAAGGTGTGTAAGTTATAAAGAACATAACGAGTTGAAGTTGTAATTTTTAAGTTTTCTTATAAGCAATAAGATCCAGAAAGACTCTTAAAAATAAAAAGAGTTGTAAGGATTTCAAGTCTTAAGTCTTAAGTAATGACTATTACATACTCATTGTACTAATCTATCTAAAATGATATTTTCTTTGTTTGTGAAGTGCATCTCTCCATGCATTACTGAGCTTATTGTCTATCTTTAATTACTCCTGCTCTTGATGTTTCTGGCTCCCCAAGTGTAAGAATGCAGTCTGCTCATCAATTTATTTTAGCAGATGTCACAAACTATGAGATTATTTACTAATCCAGTTTGGGGACTTAACGTTTCCCATTCAGTTTCTTAAAAGGAATGCAGCAGAGGTTGTGTCCTGGTCATGGAAAGCCCATTTGCTGCCTGGCTGGGTTCTCTCTCCTCAGTGCCCTGGGCCTATATTCAGGAGGGTAATATTCTTTCTAATCCTCTCTAATCCTGGCCCATTTTTTTTGAAACACAGTAAAAGATCACTCACACCAGGCGGCTGTGGGAAAATGGACTCCACTGGCTGACCTCTGACACGATTCCTTATGCTCCTTGCAAGTGCACTAAGAGCTCCTTCAGTAGGAAGCACAGACAGTGTAATCACAGTGGGATGGCATCGTAAGACTAGGCCACAGCTCCAGAGGAGAACTGTTTAATTCTTAAATCAATTCCCTTTTCATTTAGAATGTGAAAGCTTTAAGAGAAGTTTACAACACGGTATTTAGTGTGAGTACATGTAGACAAAGATATTTGGTTAATATTATGTCAATTTAATATGTCCAGAAAGCATTTTTTGAACAGCAACTATATACCTATAATTTTTACTGTCAACTATTCTCAGTATCAATGTACAGTACATAAATAAATATGATACATTTAATAGAAAATTATAATTCAGAAATTTATATCTTAAAGTTGATTTGTATTTTGGTTTGGTTTGGGGGTTAATATTGGCTCAAGTTAATTATTCAAAAAAATTTCCCTTGACTGGGGATTTAGCTTAGTGGTGCTTGCCTACCACACACAAGGCCATAGAATCAAGACCCAGTGTCACCACACAATTGATACACTGAACCTTTCCTTATACTCCTGATGTCTTATTATCATGCCATACCTGCCAGCAAAAATCCTTTTTACTTTCCCTAGAGCCGTGTGTGTGTGTGTGTGTGTGTGTGTGTGCGCGCGCTTGTGTGTGTGTTTTACTAGGAATGGAACCCAAGACACCATGTATGTTGCAGAATAACTCTTACCACTGAGCTAAATCCTCAGCCTAAATAACCTTTTCAATTTGACTTAAAAGGAAAACATTTATTTCAGTTTCTACCGAATAAAATTTGACTCCTAAAATATAAGGAAAAAAGTACCCACTGCTAGAGAGTTGGCTCAGTGGTGTTAAAGCACTTACTGCTCTCTCAAAGGTCTGGGGTTTGATTCCCAGCACTCACATGGCAGCTCACAACCATCTGTAACTTCACTTCCAGATAATAAAAGGCTGTTTTAGTTTCTGTGGATATCAGGAATACATATGATGCACATATTTCCATATAGGAAAAACACTCATAAAATAAAAATCTATAAATCTTGTTTGTAATGTACTTAATGGGCTTGGCGGACAGCACAATGTAGATCATGTCCTCAACATGTGCCAGGCCTTGGCAAACGTGCACTTAAAATAAGATATGACACTATTCCAATACTTATTTTATGCTCTCCAGAAATGGCTGTTCAGGAATTTCTGCTATGCGGTGTAGGCTGTAAGTTAATGCAAAACAGAAACTCTATCCTTCATACTTCCCTATAGGATCCAGCACATTCTACTACCTAAAACTGAAATGAACTGAGCTGATCTGATATATACAACAAGATGTTTTCAAACTTATATATCAGTTTTAACACACAGACATTTTGCATATGTGTATGTGAGCACGTGTGTGTGACTGTGGAGGCTAGAGATCAATGCTAGATGTCTTCTATCACTCCCGATTTCCAAAATTTTTATTTATTGTTGTAGCTACTATTATTATTATTATGATTAAGTAGTAGTAGTCGTAGCAGCAGCAGCAGCAGTCTGTGCGCGCATGCACACACATGCATGCCTAGAGATCAGAGAGCGACTTGTGGAGTTGGTTTTCTCCTTCTACCTCAAGTATATTTACCTGCAAGACCACCTCACTGGCCCCATCAACTTATTTTTTTGAGACAGGATCTTTCACTGAACCTGGAGCTCACTGTTTTGGCTGGACTGGCTGGCCAGGGAGCTCCTTAGACTTGCCTGTCTCTGTTACACTTGACAACACCCCCATACCCTTGCCAGGCTGGAGTTACAGATGTAAGCCACCACAGCTGGCTTTAACATGGCTGCTGGGGAAAAGAACTCAGGTTTCTCTGGTTGTGCAGTTAGCACTTGACCCAATGAATCATCACCTCAGCCCTGTCAAAGGTATTTTCTAACTATAGAGAAACAAAATCAAAACAACCAACCATGAAAAAAAGAAGAAAGAAAAAAAGCCACTCTGCTACCTAGAATTTACTTTTATAAGGAGAATAGGGTGAAAACTGAAAGACAGTTTTATTTTAGCCCTTTTCTGCTTAGAAAAGTGCATGTGTAGTATATAAAACCACAGATATTAACAGAGCTATGCAATAAAAAAGTTTCGTGTTTGAAGAATAAAAGAAAATATAAAGATAATTACTTGTCCACCTAGGTTCCTTTTCATGCACAGAACATGTTTTATTGTGATGCTGGAGCGCAAACATGGGAGCATGCACATGTTAATAAGCACATGGTAACTGAGCTATGCTCTTAGTTCCTGTATGTGCTACACTGACTGTTGGATCAAACTGCTGTGCAACTTCCTTCTTAATTCATACAGTAATCTCTCTCTCTTTCTCCCTCCCTCCCTCCCCCCTCTCATTCTCTCCATGTCTCTTTCCCTCTCTCTTGCTTTCTGAGAAAGGGTTTCTTTGTGCAGCCTTAACTGCCCTAGATGTTGACCAGGTTGGCCTTAAACTCAGAGATCCACTTGTTCCTGCCTCCTGAGTGCTGGAATCAAAGGTATGTACCACCACCATCCTGCTTCATACAATGATCTTCCATATCTCTTTCTGCCTCTATATAGAACCAACATCTATAATATTAATATATAATTATTCATTAAAATTGAACTATTTAATAATATGTGAAGAAATAACATCATACTAGAATTATGCTAATAGCCTTAAAGGTAAAATATATCATTAACTAAAGCTTGTAAAAACTTAAGGAAATGGCTTAAAATGTGAATGGGAAAAAAAGGTTGATCTCAATGGTTTTTTGGGTTTTGCTGTGTGTTTTGTTTTTGTTTTCCAAGACAGAGTTTCTTTGTGTATCCCTGGCTGTCCTCTTACTCAGAGTTCTGCCTGACTCTGCCTCCTGAGTGCTGGGCCTAACGGTGTGTACCACCACCACCCAGCCTGATGTCTACATTTTTAAAACATAACATACATCTATTTACCAATATTTATTAAGTGCTATATATTAGGTAGAGCACTGGCATGACATAGTGACTAAGACAAAAGGCTATTTTAATTTTTAAGATAGTTTTCTGCAATGTATGAGAACTAGGTTTTTTTTTTTTAATGTTTATTTATTTTGTGTGTGTGTGCCTGCATATATATCTGTGTACCACATGCATGCCTGGTGCCTTCAGAGGGCAGAAGAAAGTATCAGATCCTCTGAAATTAAAGTTATGGGTGGTTGTGAGTCACCATATAGATATGGGAACCAGACCAAGTCTTCTGCAAGAGCAACAAGTGCTCTTAACTGCTGATCTACCTCTCTAATCCCCAAGAGGACCTCTTCTTACCAACAGGGAATAGAGGCATTAAAAACAGCCCCCTCTGCCAAAATATGACTAGGGTGCTGAAGGAGCACCATATTGTATTCATTAGTTTATGCCACTCTGACCAAAAACCTTACAGAAGTAACTTAAGGGAACAGAGGTGTATTGTGGCTCATGATTTTGGGAATTTAGTCCATCATGGAATAGTCCATCATGGCAGAGAGGACATGATGGCTGAAGCATCAGGGTCCACAATGGGGGAGACTATGCTGTGGCTTGCTACATCTGGAGGGACTAGGACGCAGAGGGTTCCAGCCAGAAGTAAAGCCTATGCCCGCCAGTTAGACCTCACTTCATGTTCAGAAGGTTCCATAACCTTCATAACCTCCCAAACAGTGTTACTAGCTAGGGAACAAATGCTCAAACATGTAGGCCTGCGGGGAGACCATTTCACATTCTAACAATAACACCCCTCCCTCGGCCCCTACAGGCTCATGGCCATCTCATAATGAAAACTGTATTCGCTCCAATTTCAAATGTCTCCATAGTCTTATAATTCTAACACTATTCAAAAGCCCCAAATCTGCTTTAAGACTCAAGATTATGTTCTAAATATGAGGCTATAAAAAAACAAAAACAATTTACAGACTTCCAATATACAATGGCACAGATGAAACAATCTTATTCAGGATAGGAGGCTAATAAGGAAAAACCAGACGAAAGCAAGATTGACACCCTACAGCGAGCACAAACACTTCAGTACCATTTCCAGGGTCTACGGTTCATGGTAGCATCATCTGAATTCCAACAGGCTTGGGTGGACACCACTACATGCTTACTATTTTCAGCACATGTGGCCACTCTCTTGGGTCAATCCACTAAGTGCCTGCAGCATTCTCTGGTAGATATCTCATGTTTCTGGCATCTGGGTCTTTACTGCAAGCTTCACTTCCACAGCATCACACATCGATTCTGGGGCTTCTCTATGGAATCTGACCCTATTCCATGTTGCCTAACTTTGGAGGTTTTCTGGAACCTTGTGTTGCAGACTTCACTCTCGTGTCCTGCATGCCTTCAAAAGCAGCAACACAGGGATGATGCCAAGTTTCGTTGCCAGTTTGAGAGGCAGCCTCAAACTAAACCTGTTAGACCATGGCTGCAGAGGCCTCTGCACACCTGTGTGGCCGAACCAGGGGAAGCATTTCCCTAGATAGCTGTCTTTAGCACAGCATACTGAAGGCTCTGTCTTTTCAGAAACTCTTCCTTCATATTTTCTAAAATGGTCTCCAGCTGCCAGGTTGTGGTGGTGTACGCTTTTAATCCCAGAACTTGAGGCAGAGGAGGCCAGATCTCTGAGTTTGAGGCCAGCCTGATCTACAGAGTGAGTTGCAGAACAGCCAGGGCTACAAAAAGGAATCCGGTCTCATCTCCAGTCCACACCCTAGACACTTTAATGTGTAAGGTCTTGCCCAGTACAAAGTGTAAAGATTTTTTTTTAAGGTGCTAAATTCTTTAACAATTATAGGGGCCACTTTGTCCTCACTGGCCTTGTCTGCAACTTTAAGTTCAAGCTCCTTTCCTAGGCAAAATGCACAGCTTTTCATACTTTTCTTCACTGTGAATCTGGAAGAAGCAGTAAGTGCGGACTATGTCACAGCATAATTGTTATGCTGTCCTAAAATTTCTTCCATCAAACAAATTAGTCCAGCACTTAAAAAACATTTGTTACTTTTATTTGTATGTGTTCGTGTGTGTGTGTGTGTGTGTGTGTGTGTGTGTGTGCGTGTGTGTAGGCACATGAGTGGAGGTCAGAGGATAATTTGTAGAAATTAGTTCTCTTTCCACCATGTATGTTCTGGGATTAAATTCAGGTCATCATATCTGACAGCCAGTATCTTTACCCAGTGAGCCATTTTGTCAGCCCTAGTCTACTTAAGTCAATCTCACTCAAATTTTCAGGATATAGGCAGACTGTACCAGTTCTATTGCCAGAAATATAACATGAATAGTCTTTAATTTCAATAGTCCTTATTCCTCACTGAAAATTCGTGAGCTTAGCCTTTCTGGTCTGCATTTCTAGATACCTGCTCTTCAGAACTCCTTCCAAAATGGCCCATTCAGACACTAAAACGACTCTAGGCCATAGCTCCAACTTTCCCACAACCCTTCTACAAATCTACTGTAAACATATGGTCAGGTTTATCACAGCAACAATTCATTGCTGTTATCAATTTTCTTTATTAGTTCATATCAGCCTGACCAAATACTTCAAAGAAGCAATTTAGTAGAAGGGGTATATTTTGACTCTCACTATGAGGTGTATAATCTATTACTGTAGGGAAGGCAGAATGGCTGATGTGGCTGGTCCAGTTGAAGCAGGAAATTGAGATATAGCTTGAGCTGAAAGCCAGCCTAGAACCCTCAAGTTCTATATTTGCCATCTAGACCCCATGTCCAAAGTGTTCAGTAACCAATACAGTACCAGCAGCTAGAGATCAAGTGCTCACATTTAAACACATGAGCCTGTGGAGAATATTTCATATTTAAACCAGAACACAGGCTTCAGCTTAGCAAACTAGCAAAGACTCCTTTAAAAATAAGACTGTGTGATTGAGAGCTTAGACAATGGCAGATGGAGGAGACAGTGAATATATGTACAATGGTAGGGAGATGTAAGACACAACCAATCCAGGGACAGTGACATGAGATAAGAAGCAGAGCAGGTGGAAGGAAGGCTGGAGATACTGGAATTAGACTGTGAAGAGCAGCCATCACTGTAATACTAAAGGGTTGGCTCTCACCCTATGAATAACAGGGAATCCACACAAGTCTTAAAGCAAAGTGAGATTTGCTAGTTGGGTAGAAAACTGCCAATACAGAGGGGCTAATAGCAGGGAGATCCATGGGGAATCTGACTAGCCATCCACATAAGAAATGGTGATGTTTTTAGATACTACTCTAAGTTTAGAAATTCAAAGAAAATACTGGGCAATTGTGTGAAATATATGCCTTTGGGAAGCTGGGCAAGGAGACCATGAGTATGAGGCTAACCTCAGACTCTTAAGCAAACTGAAGGCCAGCTTAAACTACATAGTGAAACCCTGTCTTGGGAGTGGTATGGGGGTGAGGAGAAAATAGGAATATAAATGTCTGATAGTATACAATAAGCAGAAATAATGGTTAATTCCAAAATAGTGAAGTTAGCTAAATAATGAACTTTTTGATTTCATTTTAGAAACTTCTGAAATACTTGATATTTAAAAAACCCCTTTGCTTCAGTAATAATATTCATTCATTCATGCATGCATGCATTCATTCATTCATGTTTTGTTTTGTTTTTAAGACAGGGTTTCTCTGTATAGTCCTGGCTGTCCTTGGAACTCTCTTCATCTACCAGGCTGGCCTGGAACTCAGAGATATGCCTGCCTCTGTCCCCTCAGTACTTTTTAAAAGCGGATATAAAGTGTACAACAGTTGCTGAGAGCGGCAGCGCCTATATCTGAAGCCTTTAAAGGTTATAATACGCTAGTCCTTCAGAAAGGGCAGAGGAAAAAGTTCATGTAAGAAAGCCAGGCATGGGGACATTCTACACGCACTTACAAGGCTGAGGCTAGGGCACTGCTGTGAGTTTGAGGCCAGCCTGGTATATACTGTATATCCACCATCACCATCATCATCACAAAAAAGAATGAATGAAAGGGATAATGAATAAATCAAAATGAAGAAATGAGAAGAAAAACTATTTTAAAATACATTTTAAAAGTTTAGTTTGAAACACAGTATCTGAAATACTTCTATAGGATGAAAACACAAGTCTGAAAATGAGAAGCAAAATGGCATTAAAAGATATAGATTTGGAAATTATCAACAAATAAAAAAAAAAATATATATAGCTAGACATGAGCCAAAGCCAGCAACCAGAATTTGCTACTGGCCCTTCTATATGACCTCAGAATAACCCAATTGTTGTGTTGGTAAAAAATGAGAGAAATGCCTGGCACCAATCTAGTTCCTAATACCTTCTGTAGTTCCTTACTTTTCACTACACATATCAAAGTTAAAGCCACTCTGGAAGCTATGATTAAAGGTATGATGATGTATGGTCAGGCACTTGCTCTCTGTCTCTCTCCCCCTCTTTTCAGTGCTTGGGGATCGAACACAGGGCCTTTCTGCATGGATGGTTTCTTTAAGAGTCTAAAACCATACCTAAGCTTACACTCAAATTCACTTTAATTTTCAACTGCTTTGATCTTTATAACTTATCCTTAGATTACTCTTTTCTATTAGTTTGTAAATCTTACAACAGCTTTTGACCAAAAGCAATATAATTCTGACCTGAAGTAATGATAATGCTTTATAATCTTCCTCTTAAAGGCAGAGGTTAAAGAAAAATCTCTCTGAAGACATCTGAAATTAAGGTACTTTGCTCTTGATCAGTCATGCACACAAAGAACCAATTTATCTCTGCAATTAAGTGTTCTCAGTGCACATTTTATGAGATCAGACAGGCAGGTTGAATGCAGAGTCTATGAGTATGCACTGGGGAGACTGAACACAATTCCCAGAGAGAAAGTAAACAGAATTGCTATGTGAATAAAGAAACAAACAAACAAGACATAATACCTACTAGTCTTGGGAGTAAAGAGGAGAAAGGGAAGGGAGGCTATGGAGGAGCTCTGGAGGACCCTTGGGAAACCCCTCTCCACACCCCCTATAGCGCCAACGATGAGATTCCATAGCCCACCACTCCCACTTAGGCCACACTGCACCAGAATGGAAAGGTGGCTGTCTGCCTGTGCTGTAAATTTGGACAGCAGACTTCAACACCACTTCCCCATTTCTCCCTTCTACTGTGCTACCCAGAATCTCAATCAATGCCTCTTAGCCCAGTTTGTTTTACATATGCTGCTAATATATGTTTAGCCAATGAAATAAAAACTAAAGAGGTATAGTATACTCTACATTGCATGAAACTCAGAACACCATACAGGATTCAATTTCTGATCAACCATCAAGGATTTTACTTTGTTCTTTTGTTTTTGACTTTTTTGAGACTGAGTCCTACCATGTAGCTCTGACTGTCTAGAAGTAACAGATACCCAGTTGCCTCTGCCTTCTGCGTGCTGAGATTACAGGTATACACTCCCATGTGTGACTCAGAAAGGATTTACTTTCTATGTATCAATATATATTTTTTAAAACTTCTCTTGTACTTACAGAAATTTTCAGGTGTGGTCTGCTTTCTTGGGAAGAAAACTCTAAAAACAGCTTCATTTTGGAAAATAATTAACTTTTAAAAGCTGTAGATGTCATATTCTTAGATATGTGCTCAGAATACAGAAATGTATTAAAGTTTTTGTTACTTGTTTTATTTTTATTATTTATTTTCTTTTTGAGACAAGGTTTTATCCCAGACTGGCCTTTCAATCTTGCTATGCAGCTATGGATGATCTTTCAATTTATGATCTGTGCATTTCAAATTATAGTTTAATAAAGAAGGGTCTGATTTATCATGGAAATCATCAGGATTGCAGGCATGGGCCATCACAGGCACAGTTTTCCCTAAGACTACATTCGTGCTAGACACTCAAATGACTGAGATATATCCTCAGCCATATATTGTTTTGGGGCAGGGTGTCCATTTATAGCTCAGACAAGCCTCTACCTCAAGATCCTCCTGCCTTGACACCATCATTCCTAGCTTCTCTAATGTTCTATTTCTCTCTAACCCTAAGGGCTTCTCCAGTAGCACACAAATAAATTGTCCTCAGAGTGTTAACTAGTTGAAATTCGTTAACTGCTAACTCTCTCATTACTATGTTTATCTTATCCCTTATTCCAAGCAATCCCCAAGCTCTTCCAAAGTCTAAGCACAGATATAATAGTCCCATGGAAAGAGTACATGTAGGAACAGATCCAACAGAGTGAGATAATCAATCCGAAGCAGAGTAGTGCCTTAGTTAGGTTTATATTGTTGTGATAAAGACCATGAATAAAAGTAACTTGTGGAGCAAAGGGTGTTATGTCATCTTAGACATCCAGGTAATAGTCCATCACTGAGTGAAGTCAAAGCAGGAACTCAAAACAGTACAGGAATGAAGCCAAAACCACAGAGGGAATGTTGTTTACTGGTTTGCTCCTCATAATTTGCTCAGTCTGCTTTCTTATTCCGTCCAGGACCACCTGCCCAGAAGCAGTACTACTCACACTGAACTTGGCCCTCCCGCATCAATTACCAATCAAGAAATGCCCTGCAGACTTGCCCATAGGACAACTGGCATTTTCTCAATTAAGATTCCCTCTTCCGGACCACAGGTCAAAGTCTGACCTACAGTTCTGTTGTTCCCAGTTTCAGTGCAGTGTGGGAAGTTGCTACTGTGAGGATGATGGGGCAGTGGCTGCCAGGGTCACTGATGGCTTAGAACTGTTGTCATGTGGAGAGCTTAGCACATGAAAACTTGAAGAGTTACCAGAGCCAGGTTGGCTTGTACTCTGACAGACAGTGCCTGTTTTCCTCATGAAAGTGCCAGTGCAAAAGTTCTGAGGGATCTAGTTATATGGGGCCTCCAAGAATAGAAACTTCCTTCCCTGTGGGACTGGAATCTCAGTCACATAGTAGGGGCTGGGTAGCTCAAGCTTCTAAAAAATCCATGTAGTAAAAGTTGGGAAAAGAGCAAATTTGAATGATAAATTTTATTTTTATATTCATTAATAAGTGCTATTGTGCTTGGACATGATCAGTCATATGACATGTTATGGTTTTTGTTTTGCTTTATTCTGGGTTTTGTTATTTAATTTCCTAAAAGCTGAATAAATGCCATTTTTGCTTTTTTGTTTGGAAAAAAAAAAAAAAAAAGATTCCCTCTTCCAAGATGACCCTAGCATGTGTCAAGAAGACACTTGAACTAGCCAACACAAATAGAGATCATGACCACAGTAACCAGTGCTACTGATTGACACTAGAAAACCACACTAAGTATATCATGCACTATTGTATTTAGTAAGAAGTCATGAAACCTTTACATTGCTTTTCATCATGGGTCTGATTCTTTCTGCTTCATTACACTGTAATTTAAAATACACATATCTTAGACATGCAGGTCAATGACTTTCAACAAATGCAGTCAAGCAACACCTGCATTTAGCTTCAGAGTTATTGTCATTACTTCAGAAAGTTCTCCTCTGTTGTTAATTACCTATCCCAAATGCAAGAGACATTTCAGCCACCACAGACCACTCCCTGTCCTTTCCTGAATGTCCTGCCAATGGAACCCTTCAGTGCATTCATTTCTGAACTATACTTTTGAGCTTCATCTGTATTTTTCTCTTATCACAAGTTCTCTTCTCCACTGTGATGATGAGCATTTGGCATTATTATGAACAAAACTCTTATGTGCATTTATGCCCAAGCCTTTTGGTAGACATAGGCATTCAGATCTCCTGTGTATATACCTTGAAGAATTGCTGGATCGTAAGTTGATGTATACATTTACTTTATAAGAATTTGTCAGGGTCAGTGAGATGGCTCATTGTGTAAAGGGGGCTTGTCACAAGCCTGGTGACCTGAGTTCAATCCTTGGAATCCATGTAAACGTAGAAGAGGAAGAACTGACTCCATACATTTTACCTTTGGCCTCCACATCTGAATCATGATAGGTGTGCTCCCCAATCACATGCACATATTAATATTCTTATTTTGCTTTGAAACAAGGTCTCACTGTGTAGCCCTGGCTGGCCTCAAACTCCCCAAGATCCACCTGCTTCTAGCTCACAAGTTCTAGGATCAAAGGTGCATGCCACTATGCCCAGCTCTTTTCATTTTCTTAACACTAAAGATGAGCAGAGTTTAATTTTACTGTTTGCCATGAGAAAAATCCATTGTTGTCCTGTGCCTCAGATAATCAGAGGCTCTAGCATTGGTTGTTGAGGGAGTTCTTCTTCACCATTAGATTACATTGGTGCTTTTGCCAAAAATCACCTGATAGAACACTTGTGAGTATATTCTTGTACTTTCCAGTCGGTGGATTTGTTTTACAAAGTAATTATTTCAAGCATAAATATAAAAGTAATAATTTTTTTTAAAATGCCAGTAGTTTGCTTATAAAAACTCCCAGGGACTGGAGAGATGGCTCAGCAGTTAAGAACACTGGCTGCTCTTTCAGAAGATCTAGGTTCAGTTCCCAGCAACTATATGGCAGCTAAAATAATTCTAGTTCCAGGGGATCTGATTCTCTTTTCTGGCCTCTGCAATGCCAGGCATGTATTTGGTGTACATGCATGCATGTAGGCAAATATTCAATCACATGAAGTAAAAATAAATAAATCTTTAGAAAAAACTCCTCAGCAAATTATTATAGCAAGTTAAGCCCCCTTCTAAAGTTGAATTCTACTATTCTAGCTAGTATATAAAGTATCATGGTAAGAGCAGTACCATCTACAGTAGATCACTGAACTAGAGAGTTAACATATACAATTCCAGTGATCTATGCTAGCTACAGAGCACAAATCTGGGCTGTCTCTGAGACTTGTGCACAAATGTAAATACTTAACCAAGTGAAACCCTGATATATAACATAGAAGTACACACCATTTTCTGATCTCCCATGGAAGTGAATTTCAAGAGACAAAGTAATTATTTACCTCAGGTGACTGGCAAGGCTATAGGTAGAAATTTTCTAGGTTTGTGTACAGATGTATCTCACCTAATGAAGAGATTCAGAAGACATTTATATCTCACTCAGAAAACCTATTTGGGGGTTTATATTTCATGGGTTTATATTACATGTGATTATGATATTCACAGTGACTTGAGGCATATTAAGAGTATAAATGGCTTCCTATAATAATAATTTGTGTTCACTTTTTCTTTTTAAAGCAGGGTATCTTGCCCTGCAACCTAGGCTGGCCTCAAAGTCATGAATCTCCAGCCTTTGCTTCCTCTGAGTGCTGAGATAACAGGTGTGAAAGGCACATACAGCACCTTGTTAAGGAGTATCATCCATAATAAAAACAGAAAAATAAAATACTTTATATAATAATAACTCTTGGGAGGGTGAAGAAGAACTACTTTTAGTTCAAGGCTAGCCTGGGCTATATGATAAGTTCTAGAACACCTTGAGTTTCGGTATAAAACCCTGTCTCCAAAACACAAAACACAACAACAAAAGGAAAACCTAGAATGAAGGTTGAGAATTTCCTCAGAACAGCTGAAAACCAAATCAAACCAAACCAACCCAAAATACCCAAACAAGAAAAAATGTACAAAACACACTTGAATGGGCACTTCTTTAAAGATAACATGCATACAAGCACATTAAGCCAGGTGTAGTGGTGCACACCTTTAATCCCAGCATTTGGGAGGTAGAGGCATGTGAATCTCTGTGAGTTTGAGGCCAGCCTGGTCTACAGACTGAGTTCTAGAATGGCCACAGCTACATAGTGAGATCTCTCTCTCTCTCTCTCTCTACATATATATATATATATACAAAATATATATATACAAAATATATATGTATATATATTATATATATAATATTTAATGTGAGATATATATATATCTCACATTAAAAGATGTTCAAATTGCTAGGACGTGGTGGAACACACCTTTAATCCTATCACATAAGAGGCAGAGGCAGGCAGATCTCTGTGAGTTCAAGGCCAGCCTGGTCTACAGAGCAAGTTCCAGGACAGCCAGGGCTACACAGAGAAACCCTGTCTCAAAAACAAACAAAGAAACAAAGAAACAAACAAACAGACAGAAGAGGATCAAAATCTGGTCATTTGGGAAATGGAAATTAAAATCATAGGGTATTATTTTGGAGTAACTTTAATAAAAAGGAAAATTAATTAACAAGCAAGGGCATATATGTAAAGAATGAGAATCTTCAGACATCGCTGTTAAGACAGGATGGTCATTTTCAGAAAAATAATTTATGACAAAATTAAGCACAGAACTGCCATATAAGCTATCAGTTTATATTTCATGGGTTTATATTACATGTGATTATGATATTCACAGTGACTTGAGGCATATTAAGAGTATAAATGGCTTCCTATAATAATAATTTGTGTTCACTTTTTCTTTTTAAAGCAGGGTATCTTGCCCTGCAACCTAGGCTGGCCTCAAAGTCATGAATCTCCAGCCTTTGCTTCCTCTGAGTGCTGAGATAACAGATGTGAAAGGCACATACAGCACCTTGTGTTGAAGCAAAAGAGGTACTCACAGAAACCGTTGTATATGTTCACAGCTGTATTATTTATCCTAAACAAAGTAGAACCAACTCTAACACCCACTGACGAACAGATAAACAGAATGTCGGATACTTGTATACTGCAACAGGACTCATCACTCAAGGACTGCTACATTATGCTGGAGAAAAGAAGTCAAGCTCAGAAGCCACATATTGTCCAAGCCTACTAATCTGAAAAGTTAGCCCTGACCATGTAAACAGAGCATGAACTAGTGTTGACAGGGACTCGTAAGAGGATTGGGAAGTGTCTACTAAGAGTTCAAGGTTTCTGTCTGGACTGATAAATATGTGCTAGAATTAGAGAGTGGTAATGATTTTACAGACATGTGACTAGGTCAGAAACTACTGAATTCTATACATTAAAAGAGTAAATTATATGAATTATCTCAATAAAAACAATGAAATTATTTTATGGTTAAGTAATATAGATTATATGAAATAATTTCTACTAGAAAATAAAAAATTTGACTATTCCTATAGTAGCTAAAAGACACAGAATCTTTTTCGGTGACTTGGAAAAGAATTTTTGTTGAACAGAAGCCATAGCCAGGTAATGAAGCACAAGTCAAAAACAAACAAAAAAACACGCTAACTATTTTACTTTGGTACTACTTCATAGTTATCACTTAGTGAAATTCATCTAATAGGAAAAAAATCTATATAAACAACCAATATTAATGAAATAGCTCCAGGCAAATCCATAGCCTGAAGAGATTTACATTATCTTCCTGACGCACATCAAATGGCTTCCAGCTTTAACAAACAGCACAGTTCTAGACCTACAGACATTCTGTTATGTGGAGAGCTGCCAGAAAATATTTCCTGCTTAAACACTTTTATCCCCTGTCATTGTACTGCTAAGACTCATGAACTATTTGACAAAGTTGCATAATAAATTTGTAAGACAGAAGAAAATTTAAATGTATGTATTTACTGAAATGACATTCTTCAATCGGTTAAATAAGTTATTTCACCGCACAGTTGAAGTTTGAGGGGAAAAATCCCCTAAAGCCCTTTATGTTTGCTTCCTGCTGAGAAGAGAAGAGAGCTGTGCATGCTTCATCATTTAGAAAACCTGGCAAAAACAGCTACAGATTCCACAGCTCTTCCAGTTCATATGGCATCAATATTATTTAAGTGGGATATTATTCAAGTTGTTAGGGCTTAGAGTTTCTCCTGAAAATCTTAACAATTATCTTGATGACACTCAGCTTAAAGCATCTGACTACAAACAACATTTCACAGCACCATTATACTTAGCTCTATATTCTGATAGAGCTGAATAGGCAACTGCTCTGATATTTGGTCGAGGGAAACTAATTTCTATGTATAAATAATTAAAGTATTAAATATATATATGTGTATATATAAAGTCTTAAAAAATATTTTATATATGACAAAATTCATTGTGTTAAGATATAACCATAGACAAAGCAACAGGAAAGGAGAAAATCCCAAGATTTTCCAAGATCCCAATAGCATTACATCAAATCAAGATGCATTTGCACATCAATGGAAACAATCCCTGGAGTGAAGACACAATCTACACAACAGGAAAAATGTGTGTTAAACACATATCAGACAAGCAATTAATATCCAGGATAAAGAACTGCAAAAATTAAACACTAAAATCTCTACAATAAATAACCCTATCAATAAATGGGACTACCTAAAATACAATTTATGAATTAATTATATAACATATCAGTAGTTTCTATTTGGCCACATAATAAATAACATAGAATTTAATAAAATAAATGGACTAATGAACTAAATAAACAGTCTTCAAGAAAGAAATACAAATGAACAATGAATATCTGCAGAGCACTCAACACCCTTACTTATCAGGGAAAGACAAGTTAAATCTACTTTGAGATTCCACTTCACCCAGGTCAGAATGGCTACCATTAAAAAGACCTACAAACAAAATACTCTGGCGAGACTGTGACAGAGGAGGAACTTTCCTTATTCATTGCTGGCGGGATTATATCAGCTATGATGGAAGTCAGTATAGCGGTTCCTGAATACGGAACTCTTAGATAAACACCCAAATGACTCTAATCAACAGCAGAGACATTTGCACCTCTATGTTAAAGCTGCACTGTTCCCAACAGCCAGGAAAGAAAAGCAGCCTAGATATTCACCAATACATGGATATCTTAGTACTTTGCAGAGGTCAGGTCTTTGGCTCCAGGCCTTTTCACTGTCCCCTGTTGCTGATCACTCATCAGCGTTCTGGTACAGCTTCACCACAACACCCTCACTCCTTTAATTTTTGCAAGTTGTTGACTATTGTGAATAACTGCACACAAAAACTTTGGACACGTTTTCATTGTTCTCAACTAGATATTTAAGAATAAAATTGATGGGTCCCACAGTAAGCCTACATTGAATTGCACAACTGTTTCCCAAAAGAAGTGCCATTTTACACCCCTAGAAGCCATGCACGTTGTTCCTCACTCTTCCCAGTACTTGTGAGGAACTACCCTAGTGGGATGAAGTACCACAACGTGGTTTGTGTGTGGAATGCTAAGCAGCTTCACTTTTATCAACTACTGACAAAGCTTTGGTGACATAACTTCCAATCTTTTGCCTATATTTCAATGGAACAATTTGTTATTTTAGGATTATATTATCCTCCACTGATCTACATTTCTGTATTTAAGTCAATAAATTTTAATTATTAAAGCTTTAAAATGTACCAAACCTGGTTAGGGTAAATTCTCCAATCTTGTTCTTATTTCTCAGAGATGTTTTTTGTTTGGTTTGGTTTGGTTTGGTTTTGGCTATTCTAAATCTTTTGCATTTCTGTATCAATTTTAGGATGACACTAAAAATTTCTGTTAAAACAAACAAACAAAAAAAAAACCCCAACCAAACAAAACTCTTTGGTCAGATCTTGAAAAGAATTATATCAGGCCTGGAGAGATGTCTCAGCGGTTAAGAGCACTGTCTGTACTTCCAGAGATCCTGAGTTCAATTTCCAGCAACCACATGGTGGCTCACAACCATATATAATGGGATCTGGCACCCTCTTCTGGCGTGCAGGTATATATGAAGGCAGAACACTATGTACATAGTAAATAAATGCTTAAAAAAAGAATTACATCAAATGTGATTGATATAGGTCAGATTGTGATTGTGGCAATATTTAGTCTTCCAGTCAATTCACACCATATGAATCTGAATTAAATCTTCCTAGGCTTCTCTCAGGAAAAAAGAAAAAGTGCATCCTATGAACACTATATCTTTTCAAAGCAGATTCAATCTTAATGTTATAATACATTAAACAATTTAAATGTATAATTATGGCAATGCCTATATTACTAATACCTATGTGGCCCTTAACAGTTTTACAAACAAATACACATTACTAATTGCTACTGCTGTGAATATATTTTGCATGAAATGGTTTTAGAAACAGAAAGGTCCCAACTATTAGGAATAGATAGACTATTTTCTGTTATTTCGAGTGAAAATTAAAAATGAAATATTTTAGACATCTTAATGGTGTTTTTAAATAGCTATGATCAGTAACTGCTGCTTATCTTCTTATACAAAGGTAAGAATACAGTGTACCAGACAAGAGAGCTGACCCCCAGGTCATGAGACCAGGAGAGCTGGCCTTGCCCCTCACTAGCTGTAGCACTTGGGAAAGTGGGCCCTGCACCTCATCTGGTCAGCACACTAGAGCTGACCCTGTGGGCATGGGTGTAGATAAGCCAGCCTGAGGGCATGAGTTCAGGAAAGCTGGTTCTGCCCCTGGCCAGCTATGATATTGGGTGAGCTGGCCAGGGGCAGTGCTAGAGAGTTCACTCTGGGGTGTGGGTACAGGAAAGCTGGTGGGCTGACCAGCTCAGCTATCACACAGCCCCAGGTTCAGGACTATGCATTGGCCCACTCCAACATCTATCCCATCTATCTACTGATGGAATGTGTGAGGGGGCCGGTCCTACAGACCCAAAGCTGCAGGGTCTCCAGGACACAGGGCAACACCAGGATAGCAGAGAGGGATCCAGGTGATAATGTAACCGAAGCCAGAGGCCCTGAACCAAACCAATGACTCGCTGCAGTGAATATTTGAAGTAAAGAAGTGAAGACAAAAGGGTACACTGCATGACACACTATAGCTTCCACATGACACTTTTTTTTGGGGGGGGGAGGTTGCAAAGGCAGAGCAAAGCTGAGAAGAGATGGGGAGATGAGAAAATTGGAGTGCATGATGTGAAATTTACAAAGAACCAATAAAAAGATTTTTGTTAAAAAAAAGATTATAGTGTACCATGAGGAATAACATTATTAACAAATCACTTATGTAATGCTTGTTATGTGCTAAACTCTCTTTCAAGTACCTTTAACTACAAACGATTAAACTTCAACACAACTCTGTGAAGTAGGGGATATTATCTTCACTTCAGGTAAGAGGAATCTTGCCAGGTATTGTGGTGCATATCTGTTATCCCAGAAGTTGGGAAACAGGCAGGGGGTCAGAAGTTGAGATTAGCCTTGGTTACATAGTGAATCCATGGCAATATGGACTGCATCAGGCCTGGTCTCAAAACACACACACACACACACACACACACACACACACACACACTTGTATGTAAGCATGAGGAAATTTGAGTACAACAAAGTGAAGTAATTCATCTAAAGTCAAACAGCAGTTAAAACTCCAACAGTTTGGTTATGGAATTCATTCTCTTAACTCCTCTGAAGCAAGAGGGTGGAAGGTTTTAAAAAATATTTATAGACTTGAATTTCCAGTAATGAGAGACTGGGTAATTCTGATTAACCATTCCAGGAAAATTAGGATGAAAATAGTAAAACTAAATGCACAAGGATTAGCAAACATGAAGAATTACCACACCACAGTCCAAAGACAGCCAGCCAGACAGTAAGCCACAGCCGAATTTTCATCTACGGGAGGATCCTCCAACCGGGGGAGATGGGTAAGAGGCATTCAACATTTTGTTGACTCGGGGAAGGGGTAACAGTGCATGTCAATAGTACAAATGATCTATAACTGAGGAGAGGGGTGGGGGGCTGAATGGCTGAATCCCAGGAATAAGGATGAACCACGAGTAGTTTAAAGTCATCTGGGTGGTCCAGAAAACAATTATCTCTTAAACTTTAAAGTAATTAATCTTGCCTTGCTAGTTCTTCTTGCAGCCATCTAAGAGAAACAGATCTTTTCTGGAAGAATATAGTATTATCCAAAGTTTCAACCTAATTTTACAACTTTTCAAACAAAAGTATTTGGCATATAGACAAAAAGAATTAATCATAAATCATAAAAGGAAAGCTTGATGCAACAGAAAAAAACACAGTAAGTTAGGCATGGTGGCACAGTCCATAATCACAGCATTTGAGAGGTACAGGCAGGAATGTTAGGACTTCAGAATCATCCTCAACTATGTGAATCTGAGACCAGCTTAGGCTATAATAAGCCTCTGTCACCAAAAATATTGTATTTTTAATTATAAATTCATTTATAATTTTAGTTATTAAACTAAAGGAAAGAAATTCATAGTTCATAGCTTCTTAAAAAGAGAACATGAAAATCAGATGGCTTTATCAGAAAGGTTTACTAATCATTTGAGGCAGAAATGAATATCATTTTATATAAATTATTCCACAGAATAAAAAATAGTGTCTATGCAGAATACCCAGTGATATCAGTGTCCCACTTAGGGACTTATATCACACCTCCTCCTCTCAAGGCTCAGGGATCATCACAAAAGAGGAGGTGGAAAGACAGTAAGAGCCAGAGATGTTGGATGACTACAGCAAAGCAGTGTATTCCAGACACAACAGGGCAGTTACAAGTATGAAGCCAGCAACTGTGCCACGCAGACGAAATCCTAGCATGGAGTGGGGAAGTAGTCATGAAGTGCCAGCTCTAGCTGAGGAGCTATTGGTGACTGATGGCTGCTGAGAGAGTGGAGAAAGAGAGTTTTCTTTAAAGATGTAGCCCCTTAGAGGCTACCCATGTTCTAGTAGATGGTTCTACACCCAGGCACATACTGACAGCACAAAGGGGACTCTGGCTTAAAAAACAACCAACAAACCAAGATATTGGGAGGAAACAGAGGTGTGTGGAATGGTGAAAGAACTGGTGCAGAGGGAAGACAGACTGATCTTAATTCATTTACAACACCAGCAATTGAAGGAGTCGATACTCTGGGTAGGGCAGTCAGGAAGGCATTTGGGGCCTGGTATACCCTGCATTTTACCTCAGAGACAGTTTCCCTGTATCTACTACTCAGCCCTGGATGTCAGACATTTGCATATTCCCAATCTCTCTCTCTCTCTCTCTCTCTCTCTCTCTCTCTCTCTCTCTCTCCCTCCCTCCCTCCTTTTCCTTCCCTCCTTCTTTCTTTCCTTTCTCATTCTGTCTATCTTTCCTTCTTTCCATCCTTCCTTCCATCCTTCCTTCAGATGGGTCTCAATATGTAGCTCTCAAATTCTTAATTCTCCTGCCTCAGCCTCTGCAGTGCTAGATTTCAGGCATGTTTACCACGTCTAATTCAAGTTACTTCACATCTTCACTTATTTTAAAAGGCAAACAATTTCTTGAAGAGTTTCTTTTAGAGTAGTGTGGCTTTGTTACACTACTGTCTCCCTGTGTGTAACCGCATGGCACATATTATGTATGCTGAGGTCAGAGGAGGAGTTAGTTCATTAGGCTTAGAAGGAGGTGATTTTATTTGCTGGCCACCTCTGTAAGCTTTGGGTTAATATTTTTATTGTCTACCAGCCTACACCTTCCATTAACACATACAGAATCATGGCCATAATTTCATACAGTAGTAAAGGAGTCTATTCATGAATAGTCTGTATTCTTAAAATGAAAAATTATCGTAAAATACAAATTTTAATCTTGGGTTTGAGTGTTTCAGTATTTGGATAATATTACATAGATTAGTCAATGATTTGTATAAATATAAGTTGTACAATATAAAGACAAATGGAGCAGGCTTAATAATTGACACCAACTTAATTTATCTGCTGCAATCTATTATTGGTTAATCTTATAGAATATAGTTTTTGTCTACTCAGTCCTAGTTCAAAATTCAGCATACAGCCAGAAAAGCCTTTCACAATACAGGAAAATTGATTCAGTGATCTGAAATATAAATGGCTTTCTATAGCAATCTAGTCATTTAATTGTTTCTTCTCTATAACTACAATAAAGACCAATTAAGTGGAGCTGGAACGCAGCCCAATGATAAGTTCTTGGCCAGCACATGCAAAGCACTGCATTCATCACCAACATGGAGGGAGAGGGAGTTAAGTAAACACAATTCATATTTTATTCTGCCAGCAATTACAAAAGCCCACGGGGAACTAATTGCTTCCAACCAGGTTGCTTTTAATTTTCTTATTTTAAAACAGGGACTGGAGTGTTCCAGGCTGGCTTCAAACTCACTGTATAGTAAGAATGGAGAGAATAAGGTTGAACTCCCACATGCTAGGGTTACGGGCATGAACCACCATGCCTAGCTTCTATGGTGCTACAGACTGAAATCAGGACTGTGTATGCAACACAAGCTTGCTACCAACAGAACTGCACCACTGGCCCCTAATTATTTCTAAGTGCCTTATGAACATCTTTTTAGGATGAATGCTGAACAGATCAGGCTAGAACAATTCTGACCTGATGTAGGGCAAACCATGCACTTTGGTCTACTGACATAAATTTGTTAAATTTAAATAAAAGTAGTATTTTTGTTATAGAGATTCTTACTTTTGGAACATGAGGATTAAATTCCACAGCTCTATGAATTGCTTCCACAGCATTAATTTCTGCTGTGCTTAACCCTTTTCTGAAGGCTGTTTCTGGAGAGAATCTGAAAAGAAAACCACAGAATGGAGAAATTAACGAACCACATGTATGGTCTACTGGGAACTATATACATGGACTCAGATTACAATTTATCCCCCCAAATCCAAGCTATTTCTGGTAATGGCCAAAGACAAGACCAGATAACCAATAAATGTGAAAGTAAAGCCTCTAGTTCAACTCATACACAAAGCAAAAAAAAAGAAATGAAAATCGCAGCCTCAAGTATAGTGAGCCTTTGGAGAGACTCCATTGAACCCACTTTGGAAAGGGTGACTACAATAAGAAATGTCACTGAAGGATCTGAAAATCTCAGCAAGCACAATATGGATTTTATTAAATTTTAGGTGATAAGAAATAAACAGTGAATACTTTATTTGCTTGCTTGCTTGTTTATTTATTGATAGTGTATCATCACTGGACCTGGCCAGATTCTGAATATTTCAACTGCCAAATAAATAGAATTGGTTAAGGACAGCCAGAACTGTAAGCAAGACTAAGTAACTTCAACGGTGATATAAAGGCAAGATGGAGCCAATTTGCCGACATGTACCTTACTGTTACCAGTATCACTACCATATTAATTGTATGCTTTTTTTTTTTTTTTTTGAGACATTTATACCCTAGGATGTCCTTCAGCTTGCTATAGAGCCAAGGCTAGCCTTAAACTCCTGCTCCTCCTCCAAATGCTGGCATTACAGATATGAGCTCCACGCTCAGTTCTCTGTTGAATTGCTATAGTCATCTAATACATATATTCCTCCTATGATCACTCCACACTATTAGTCTCTTTTTAATAGGCTTATTTTCGTGTGCATTGGTGTTTTGTCTGCTGATGTGTTTGTCTGTTGAAACCTCAAGAACTGCCATTACAAACATAACTCTAAAAAGCTCTGTCATCAATCTACATGCAATGAAAAGCCCCAAAGTCACAGAAGATCCTTATTTGGAAGGAAATAGAAAGGAGGAAGAGGGGAAAAAAAACAAAAAAAAAACCCGTATGAAATGTTCAGCAGTCTTTCCAAATGACTATGAAATAACGTGGCTTCATAAGTACTTACTTGTCTGAGACGGTTCTTGTTTTCAATAGTGCTGCTGTGTAGCAGATAGCTGCTGACTTTGGAAGGCTTATATCTGTAAAAATTATTATTTTCAGTTATAAGTCATAGTACAAACTCATCAGCTGTAATGCAGTAGTACAGGCACCTGGACACATTGATGGAAGGCCTGAGTGTGATTCTAGATTCTACTATTTACTAGGGGCATATCCCTGGGTGATAGTAACAACTTTATTGGTCTCTTTTCAAAATGGAAAATGGTACAGAGAGATTAATCTATGTTGATAAAAGTCCTCTGTATAATTGCAACAGTTATTCAACAAACATCTATAATATTCTGTTTACAATAAGACAAGTCAGAGGAAATGCACAGTAAAATTAAAAATATGTAAAAACTAATATTAGAAAAAATAAAATATTTAACTGCTATTATATCTGGATTGATTTTAACTTTTTTTCCCTAAGTTTCTGTCTTTTCTACATTTTTTAAATGTGACATTTCATAGAATATAAAATTAATCTGAGATCATGAGCAAAATAAATCTTTTCAGAAGAACGCCCAAAATAGTGGTCCTGGAAGAGAATGAAGCATTCTCATGACGGTCTCAGCTCAGACTTAGAGTAAATGGAGATCCCAACAACTTCAGTCTGTACAGTGATGAACAGTGAGACACACGAATACTATAACCACAGAAGTACCAAACAAGGTAGGCTCTATCCGGTTTAGTGAGTTTTAATTTATTCTAAACAGGTCCCCTTCTGACTTTTTATATTCACTCCCTAAGCCTACATAACACAAATATCACAATAGGCCACACATCCAGTGAGTTACATATGGAAGGAATTTCTCACGAATTTCCCCATGAGCCTAACTATTATGAAGATCTGCCTAAGAATTCCAGATGTTTAAAAGAAATAAATTTCACCTATCAAATATATCACACTTCAACCTTCCCAAGTCATGAGGATCCTAAATTAAGGGCAGGAACCTCTTGCCAGGACCAATGAGTGACATTCCATGTTCTACTGTAATGAGAGACGTGAACAGAAACATTCTAAGAGCTAGGAAATTGCAGCATGGACTTTCATCAACTGTAGATTAAAAACAGGAACTAAAATCAGAATAAATCATGACCAAAAAACTCAGAGGAGCTGAACCAGGTTTATTAAAGTAATAATTATCTTTAATAAACTTATGAAGACCTAAACCTTAAGAAATGTATGCACATTAAAATTATCCTAGCTGGGCATAGTGAAATATATCTTTAATCCCAGGACTTGAGAGGAGGGAAAGGCAGAGGCAGGCAGATCTAAAAGGAAGGCAGACTAAATTGATGTCTTACTTTGAATGAATGAGGAGAAAGTCTGTATTCAGCACTGTCCCAAATCCATTTGTAGCCAACTGTTATTGTTATAATAATACAAATAGCTAATATATATAGAATTATTCTTACAAAATAACTAGCAAACAAAGAAATGGAACAGCTGAATTAAGGTTCAGGTTTGCCACTCATTTACAGGGAAATATTACCCAATATTTGACCTTCTTAAATTAAACTCCAGTTTCCTAATTTAGTACCTAAGAAAAGTAACAATACAGTCCTACCACATCTCACTCACATGGTTATCTTATGGATGCAATGAAATTATACAAATCACTTTTTAAACTAAAAATTATTGTAAAACTGTTATTCTGAATTATTCTTATAAAGATTATTATGCAACTTCTTTTGGTATTCCTTATATCCCAAAATCCATAAGGCACCCTACTATGTGCACAATGCCTATACTTTTCCAGTTACCTCTTCTCATATGCTAACTGCCATGTATTGTCCAATTCTATGTTTGTATTCCACTAAGTCGTAAATGCCATGAGGGCTGAATCCATGTTTTCATGTTCACTGTTACATTCTAAGTGCCTCACACATATTACATACTCAGCTAATAAAGAGTACATCCTCACAGAGGAAAAGCTCCTTCTTGTAAGCTTTTGATGCTGGAAGAACAGATGAAGGAGATACTTGATAGCAGCTATACCTGCTCCTTGAAAACTGACTGCTAAGACTGGGAAGAGACAAGAAAGAAACCTAGAACAATTGAAGAGACTACCCACGCTATCTATACCAATACACACCAAATAACTCACCATCATATTTTGCCAGGACTGCCTGAACATCTGCATAGGCCTGCAATTCTAGAAGTGATTCTAAAAGATTTTCATGGATGTTCAACATGGTAAGAGGAGGAAATTCTTTCATCAACTGTATATTAAAAGGAAGAGAAAAAAAGACCAAAATCAAACTATAAATCATGACAAAAAACCTCAGCGGTTTGTTAAAGTATGTCATTTTTCTTTTTACAAACTTACAAAGATCTAAACCTTAAGAAATATACATACATTAAAACTATCTGCTGGGCAGTGATGCCTTTAATCCCAGCGCTCAGGAGGCAGAGGTAGGCAGACTACTGTAAGTTGGAGGCCAGCCTGGTCTACAAAATGAGTTCCAGGACAATCAGGGCTATAATGTGAGACCATGTTCCAAGAAAATAAATAAATACATATATATGTTCGTACTATCCTGCTAGAAAGATGGGCAACTGAAAAGCAGTGATTCTGGGACTGGAAGATGGCTCAGTGGTTGAGAGCACTGGCTGCTCTTCCAGAGGACCTGGGTGAGTTCAATTCCCAGCAACCACATGGCAGCTCATAACTATCTGTAACTCCAGTTCCAGGAGATCTGACACCCTCGCACAGGCACAGGCAGGTAAGACACCAATGTACGTGAAATAAAAATAAATAAGTTATTTTAAAATAAAATAAAAAGTGATCCTGCATTAAAAAAAGTGATAATTTTTTGTTTGTGAATAGAAATAATGGTTCAGTTACCACATTTACTTACATCTCTCATTATTTTCACTGCTTCTCTTATTCTTCCCAACTTCCTCGCACACATCGCCAATCTTCTTTTAATATACACAAGTACATTGGTATCTCGCCCTATTTAAAACAACAAAAAAATTACACAACTCTCACTTTTGTATTAAGGACTAACATTTCATCTTGGAAAACTTATTAAAAATTAAATGATAACAGGGCTGGATAGATGGCTCAGCAGTTAAGAGCACTGACTGCTCTTCCAGAGGTCCTGAGTTCAATTTCCAGCAACCACATGGTGGCTCACAACCATCTTTAATGGGATCCGATGCCCTCTACTGGTGTGTCTGAAGACAACTGCAGTGTATTCATATAAATAAATAAATAAATCTTTAAAAAAAATTAAATGATATCAGAATGCATTATTATTAATGAATGCTAAATTTAAGTGATAAATAATATTTTTATATGTTTCTAATATTAAAACCTTAAAATATATTTAATTACTTTTTTCTCTAGTAGTAAGCAATTTGAATATAGTATATATGGTTGATGAGTTTAATAATGACAGAAAACAAGTAGATATTAATAGGAAGATATATTTGTCTATCTCAAGTTTCTATATAAACAACCTATAATTTTAGTATTATTATTTTGGCTCAAAGACTCTAAATGTCCCAAACAAAATTTGCATGAATAATATGAATTTTATTAAGTCAGTAATTAATTAAAAAACTTTTTCTATAAAGGGCCATGAGAAAAATCTTTAACATGGGCCAATGAGATGGCTCAGAAACCAGAAGACACTTGCTGCCAAGCTTGGTGAGCTGAGCTTGATCCCTGGATCCATATAGTGGAAGGAGAGAACTTACACATAAGTTCCTCTCTGACTTCTATGCATGCATTTGAGCATATGTACACACATTCAAATGTGCACACACATTCAAATATGAATACATAAATAAGTATAATTTTTAAAATTAAAACAATTCTACAACATAACCACATTTGATATTATGCAAGGACAATAACAAGAGGTCTTTATAGATGTAGTTTCATTAGTTCTAGGTTGCAAAATTAACTGGTCCCATAGTTTTGTATAATAACATGCCTTAATGAAATATACTGTAAACACAAGTATTTAACTGAGAGAAAACATTAGTCAAATTTTAATTTCCATAAACAAAAGATGTAGAACTTAGCTGCTAAGAGATAATGCCTTGTGTAAACATATTTCAATTTATTGCTTAGTATCTGCCAAAATCATGAAACTAAAACCCCTTGGCCACAAGTCTCAGTCAGAAACAGCAACACTGCTGATTCTAACAGCTTTGGTAAGTGTCGCAACCCTGACTAGAAGAGCATCTCCAGAAGAAAACAGTCTCTGTGTTTCATCTGATCTCAAGCACGCTGGAGAAAAATCCATCAAAGAAAGAACCAATGTCACATACAAAACTGCAGTGTGGGCTAGGAAACAGAGGGTGTGAAAGAAGCAGTCACCAGAAGGACCCAAATTCAGAAAGAAGGAGGAGGAGGAGGAGGAGGAGGAGGAGGAGGAGGAGGAGGAGGAGGAGGAGGAGAAAGAAAGGAAGGAGGGAGGGAGGGAGGGAGGGAGGGAAGAAAAGAAGGAAAGAAGGCAGGCAGGCAGGCAGGTAGGCGAGCTGAGTAGAGGAGGGAAGGAACTACTCTTTGGCACCACATACAGATCCATAGATGAAGAGCAAACAAAATGATGTTTGGACTGGGGGGGTGGGGGTCACCTTAGGGTTATATACTGTCAAGCATCTGGGAGGAAAGCCCTAGATCTGATTCCCAGAAATGCAAAAAAGTACCCCTCCATTGCTCTGAGTAAGGGTCTGGATAAAGACAATACTTACTGTCTAGAGAGAATCTTAGTACTACCTGGCATCATTAAAGGGGGGGTCCCTTGAATTTTAAAAAGTGTTGTTTGTGTAGTGACCAGCCAGCTTTCGTAGGAAAGAAAATGCTCAGTCTCAAAACAGTGTATTTTTTTTTCTAGGTAACTAAACAGATCTGTTCCATTCCAAAAATATGGCCAGGATAATAGATAGTTCTTTCTGTACTGTTGGTTTGTTAGTATTAACAGATTAGAAATAGAATCTATCAGTTGTCTCATAAAAACTACCAAATTTTTACATATTAATTTGTTGTTGTTGTTGTTTTATGCTTTAAACACAAAAGACACAAATTGAGAACTTAAAGACAAAATCTAGGCCTGGTGGCACATGCCTAGAATTTCAGCTTAGAAGGGAAATCAGTTCTGGACTATCCAGACTACATGGCAAATCTGAAGCTAACGCCTTGAGAAACCAAGAGAGGAAAAGGAGGAATAGGCAGGTTAAATGTGCTTACTCAGTTGAGCCTCATGCTGAGGACTCTGGTGCTGGCACTGCTGTGACCGTCTATAAATTACCTCTCCCGCCCTGAGTGCCTGTTTAAATAACCTTTCAGCATCTACAATGGTTGTTGCTTCTTCTTCGGCCAGTAGGACATAGGCAGTGGCACAGCTATAAAGCAAGCAAGCGAGGCAACGTTAAGTACAGGGGTGAAGCCCACATTTCTCTTGCACAGCCCCCTTGCTATAGCATGCTTCCCTTATCTCTACACATACTTTCCATCTTTGAGGAGAAAATGAGGCATCATTCAATATGTTAACTCACTAGGGGTACACTAGTATATAAATTATTATGTCCAACCGCACAATGTTTTATCCACTCTTTATTTTCTGACTTTTTAATTTCTACCTCTGTTCTCTGGCCCTTTGTTTTGCTTCTGTGGAAGGGGAGTAAAAGTAAGATACACAAAAAGTTGCTTTAAAAAACAGCTGTAAGGACCACACTCCCATGGGTCACACCTGCTCTAAACCACTGCCTGCGCTAATGTCCATATCAGGGTAGTGACCATGGAAGTGCAGACTGGGAAGACTCCCTGGGCTAACGAGGGACCTTTTGTACGTGATCAGAAACAGTCCTACACTAAGCCTTTTCTACCCAAGTGCTGTCTGTATCCTCTCATGGGCTCATCCACGTAAGTCTGTATCCCAGGCCTTCCTCTCATATGCCAAAGCTCAACCACACACCCATGTTTACCCCAGGCCTCCTTTTCTTCACTCTGCTAAAACACAGAGGTTTTTGTTTGTATCTTTAAAGTCAACAGCTGGACAAAAAAATAAACTAATTCTTGGCTTTGTGTAAGAAAAAAACCAAAAAGTTTCCCTTCCATTCAGATAAATAACCAGCACATTTAGTTTGAAGATGATGTTTCAAACATCATCTACATAGTCCAGCATCTAAATCAGTAGCCACAAGTAGGTACTGAACACTTGAAATGTGGGTAATCTAAACTGATATGCCATGCTAGTGCATAGCAAATTTTAAAGACTGAGAAAATGTAAAATGCCTCATTGATAGGCTTTTAAAATATTGATCATATGTGAAAACATTTTATATTTTGAATATTAATAAAACACTCAAACTAATTTCTTCTTTAACTTGTTAAATATGGCTACTGCAAATCTAAAAAGCTACATAATATGGCTCACATGTTCCAATTAATCAGAGATTATTGACAAAAATGCAAGGGAAGGCACAAAGTTCAGTGATTGGAGTAGCTATCATCCACATCTATAATCCCAATACTGAGAACCCTGAGGCAGGAGGACCTTGAGTTTGTGGACAGCTTTGACTATACAGGGGTACCATGTACTCTGCACTCTATGACAAGACCCTATCTATTACAGAATAACAACAACAACAATAATAGTAGTAGTAGTAGCAGCTATCCCCTCAATTAGGGTCAAGAAGGCCTCTCAGATATGAAAATGCAAATTGCACCACTGAGACATTTTTCAGATAGCATTTTAAGTTGATACACATAATAATTTTACTAATCTGACACATTTCTCCAATGCATTACATCAGATTTTTATAAAATATTGATAAACCACTGATTTAAACACTAAGTATCCTACTTGCCATCCTCAAAACAATATCAAATTTTTGTTGTTGTTTGCAACAAAATTATGCTATGCAGCCCAGGCTAGCCTTGAACTCTTGTTCTCCTGACTCAGCTTCCAAGTGCTGGTGGTTACAGATGTACGTCACAACACCTATCATCTAATATTTGTATTTATTGTTTTGTTTCAAACACTTGTAAATAACCAGGATAGAAATATTTTTGTAGAGCTGGGGATATAGCACAGTGGTAGAGCACTTGCCTAGCATGCTTGAGGCCCTGGGTTCGATCCTAGCACTGCAAAACAAAACAAAACACCACTTTTGTAAAGACCTTGATAGATAAAATTGATGAAATAGAATCTTAAATATCAACATAATTTTATTACTTTGTTCTGTGGTGCTGGGAATAAAACTCAGGAACTCACATGGTAGGCAATGTCTATCATTAAGATACATCCCTGACTCCTAACATAACTAAATTACAAGCCTCTGGTGGTACAGGCCTATAATCCCAACTTCTCATAAGGGTGAGGCAGGAGAGTGACAAGTTCAAGAACTGCCTGGGCAAATCATTAAGACTCTGTCTCAAAAAGTGGGGGGTGGGGGGGAAGGACTGAAAAAGTAGCTCCAGGTAGAGCACTTGTCTGGCACGTGCAAGGACTTGGGTTCTACCCCAGTACCACCAAAACCACAACAAATCATATTATATGCTCCTTGGCAACTTTGCTTTATATTCTTGCATCTAGATGTTATTACAAAAAGTTAGTCCTATGCATACCTAATGACCTTCCTTTGTCTTAAACTGGGGTTAAATTCACATACCAGTGTAAAATTCTATTTATTTCATGTACTTATTTTGTATCTGTTTATTATGTGTGCCTGTGTGTACACCATAGCACACATGTGGAGGTCAGAGAACAACTTGTAGGATTCAGCTTCCTCTTTCTACCACATGGGTCCTGGGAATCAAAGTCAGATCATCGTATCTTTACCAGATGAGCCATCTTGTAGACCTACCAGTGTAAAACATTTTCAATTGGAGAGTTCAGAAGCATTTAATATATTCTCAAGGTTGTGCAACTATAGCTGGTACATAAGCATGCTCGTCAGCCCCCAAAGTGCCATAACCACTCAGCAGTTCCACTGTCTCTCATGGCTCCCTACCAACAGCCACAAATCACCTTTCTAATAGAGAGTCTTTTGGTGCAAAGGCTTTCGTTGTAATGAGACATGAGTTACTACATTGCTTGTGTCTTTGCTGTCTGTTAAACCATTGGAAACTCTGGGGGTGTAAGACTGCTCTACCTGTCCTCTCCTGTCCTCCCCGCCTCTTCTCTTCTATGCCCCACTCTCTCTTTCAGGGAAAGAACTACCACCGACACACATCCCTAGTTGACTCCATGTTCTCTTACAGGAGTTTATAGTCTAGTTAATTTTTAATTAATGGAGATGCATATGTGAGGTAGAGGGGTACAATTTCCAACCTGTAGATGTGATTATCCAATTGTTTCAGGATCATTTGCTAAAACCATCTTTTCCTCCAATGAATTACCTTGGCACCTCCACCAAAAGTCAACTGAAAGTCCACAGATGTATGAGCTTATGTGCAGATCCCCAGTCTAGTTGTCTAACTTTCGAGTTTAGCCATCTAGTTTTGTAGTAAGTTTAAAGTTGGAAAATTTGAGTCTTCTAGTGCTGTCCTAGGAGTCGTAACAGCACACAAATGATAAGACCAGCTTGTCCATTTCTGAAAAAATAGTATTATTTTTGATATGTATGAGTGTTTTGCCTGCATGTATGTCTGTGTACTACATGCATGCAATCCCCATGGAGATCAGTAGAGGGTACTGGATCCCTAGGGAATGGCATCAGATGATTGGGAGCTGCCATGTGGGTGCTGGGAACCAAACCAGAATTCTCTGGAAAAGCAGCCAGTGCTTTTAACCACTGAATCATATGTCTAGTCCCAGTAATTGTAATTTTAACAGGAGTTACATTAAACCTGTAGACTGATGTGGGAGAGCAGACATTTTAGTCCATGATAATTTAATTTGTATAATACATGAACAGAAGGTTCCTTCCCACTTGTTTAGGACTTTTTATTTTAACCGTTTGAACCATGTTTTGTGAGTTTTTAAAGTTACTTTGAGCATATAAGCGTGGGCACACATATACCATCACGTGTGTTCAGAAGTGAGAAGGTGACTGCCGGAAGTCAGCTCCTTCCTTGGTTCTGGGGTCAAGCTCAGGTCTCCAGGCCTTCATCTCTCCAGCTGCTTTTCTAGTTATTAGTGTGCAAGTATCACACTTTTTGGCTAAATTTACTCCTATGCACTGTCATATGCTTGCTGCCATTGTAAATGGGGCTGTGTTTATCACAACTATTTAGAAATGAAGCTAACTTTTTACTCATACATTTTAAATCTAACTTATAAGCATGGATTGCTTTCTGTTTGTGTGAATTTCTTCCGGTTTTCTAGATATATGATCACATCACCTACAAAGAGACAGTTTACGTCTTCCTTTCAAATGCAGACACATGGGGTTGGGGATTTAGCTCAGTGGTAGAGCATTTGCCTAGCAAGTGCAAGGCCCTGGGTTCGGTCCTCAGCTCCAGGAAAAAAAAAAAAAATTTTTACAAATGCAAACACATTCTTTTCCTTTCTTGCTCAACTGCCTGTGTTAGGATTTCTAATAACATGTTATAGAGTAGTGAGCGCGGGATCATGAGACACTCCACTTCTCTTCCTTTAATGACAGCTTCCTGCTTCTGAGACCACCTAAGCGCCAATGACCTGACACAGCTGTGCCGATTCTGTGCTCAGACCTGCCACAGAGCTCCTGGAGCACATTTTTATGTCAGTTGCATTTTCAATCCTAGGATTTCCTCTTAGTTCTTTATGTGCCCAGATGCCCTTGATGAAATTTCAAAAACATATTTATAATTTTCTAATGGTAAAATATCACCATGGACCTTTCTTGTAGTCTTTACCTTTTTGAACAGATTTAAAATAGATGATTTAAAAAGTCTATTAAGAAAAAAGTTCAGACTTTTTTGGAGACATTTCCATGAGTATTTTTTCTATTTTTGTCCTATTGTTTCTTTGAATGCTGGTTTGTGATGTTTTGTTTGGGATCAGAGTCTGGCTGTAGCCCAGACTAACCCAGAGCTCAGGTGCAGCTTCCTGACTGCTGAGATGACAAGTATGTACCACCACACCCACGTTTTTTGCATGCTTCATAATTTTTTTGTTGAAAATTGAAAATCTTAACTATAAGCCGGGCAGTGGTGGCGCACGCCTTTAATCCAGCACTTGGGAGGCAGAGGCAGGTGGATTTCTGAGTTCGAGGCTGGCCTGGTCTACAGAGTGAGTTCCAGGACAGCCAGGGCCACACAGAGAAACCCTGTCTTGAAAAAACCAAAAAAAGAAAAGAAAAGAAAAGAAAAGAAAAGAAAAGAAAAGAAAAGAAAATCTTAACTCTAATATTCTGGCGACTATAGAATCTGATTTTCTGTACTCCCCCCCCCACCCCCCATTGCTGCTGCTTGTTGGAGTTGTCTGTATAGTGAGTTTCCTGATGATTTTGTAGCTTTGTATTCTTTGTTATGTGTGAATAATGAGATCTGTACTTGGTTAGCATAGTGGTCAATTAGTGGCCAGATAAACATTTCTTAAATATCTATGAACAAAGTACAAAATCGAAGACTCCACAGGTAGGCATTGTGTGTGTCTGTGTGCATCTATGTGTGTGTGCATGTATATGTATATGCACTAGGATGCAGATACTTTCAATACTCAGGTATTTCACAACTATCAGAGCTTTTATTTCCTACTTGTGTCCAACCTAAACATTATCTAGACAGGATATTCCTTACACAGATAACATTTTTTTAATATTTTCATCATAAAATGATGTTGGATTTTGTCATTTTTTTCATGAATTAAGATAATATATGGGGGGCTGGAGAGATGGCTCAGCGGTTAAGAGCACTGACTGCTCTTCTGGAGGTCCTCAGTTCAAATCCCAGGAACCACATGGTGGCTCACAACCATCTGTAATGGGATTCGATGCCCTCTTCTGGTGCATCTGAAGATAGCTACAGTGTACTTACATTAAAAAAAAAAGATAATATATGGGCTTAAAAAGACTTGAAAACCAAGTATTTTCTGAGCATGTGCCCAACTCTGTCAAAAATTGGGTCTTTGAGGCTCCCAGGAATTTGTGGGAGCTTTTCAAGGCCCTACCTATTCTCCAGCGTCCCATTTCCCAATCTTTCCTCATATATTTTCTAGTTCGTCTATTTTCTTGTCCCTTTGTTTTGTTTTCTCTTTTACATCAGAAATAGATGGCAAATAACATACTCCCTCTAAATATTTCATGTTAGGACAGTCGATTTAGAGTTTCAAGGTAACTGAAATAAAGGCAACCCCCTTGAGCTGGTGCTTCAAGGAACCATGACATTAGGTAAAAACCAAAACCACAGTTCTGTTCCTGGGCATGATACACCTGTATCTGGGCTGGCGTGTTCATTTTGTCTTCAAGAATGCCACTGAGCTAGAGCTGGAGAGGAGGATGAGCTCTCTTGTATTTAGGTAATTTCTGCTTGACTGAGCAATCCGAGGTCACTTCACAAAAGCTCTGACTAGTTCAGAGTCTCAATAGGTCACACTCCTCTCAGCCAGTCACTAGCTGGGGAACGCTGTTGTTCTTTTGCTCTCTCAAGAAGGTCTTCTTACTGATGATAACAAAGCTTCAAGGAAAACTCTCAATTCATGTTAGACAGGTGGCATTCTTTGAATAATGCCACATGACATTTGTTTAGAATATATTATACTATATTATTTAGGGTAAGTGGCACTGATTTGTGCCATTTAAACACTGAGTCAGGTTTACATTTGTCTTAAGATATAAAGATAACACAAAGTGCTATGAAAGTAAATGTTGTAAACATGAAAAAAATTGACAGAGTTATTTTGCGAATTTTGAATCCTCTTTCATGTCTCAAAGCCCATTACTGAGTATAAGTTCCCAGGATTGATGAGTGCCTTAAATGAATGATTTAAATGAAAAAAAAAAAAAAAA
>JADRCH010006179.1:0-27450 GCA_019843965.1 Rhynchomys soricoides
TTTGCACTAGATGAAATTAATTAAAATATTTTTCTCTTTCTGCTTATTCTATTTAGGATTAGGACATTTAAAATGCCCATGGTAGCCTTCACTTATAATCTGTGTCAGAGTGGCCAGGGCAGCTCCAAATATTTCACCTGGTGAATATCCTCACTACCTATTTTCCTGTGAAGTACATGAAGCCAGAAATATTAGCTCAGCCAAGATGTCCCTTTTGGATGGCATTTTGTTTCTCTGCAGTCAGGAAAAGTATTTGTACTGAAAGCAGCAACTCCTTCCCTTATTTATCACAGAGCATTTCCAGAAGCATCCGAATCCTAGGAAAGCTGCGGTTTTGTCTAGGGGTTCGAAGACTGTATGTCCCATTAACCTTACCTGGGAGAAAAATTGAACTTAAAAAGAGCTGTTGGTGACAACACCTAAGACCAAGTCATCCAGTGTCTCTGGTGGTGGGACATGAGGCCCAAACTTTGCATAAGGCCTCCCAGGCATGTGCCTATGGGGTGATCCCTCCATCAATTAATGTTGGGAGCTGAAGTGGAGCTGAAGTCTTCATGCCGCTCCTGGGAACCTGACCCCACCAAGCTTGGCACAGCCTTGCGGTACTTTCTGAGAACTGGTCACAATTGTTTGAAGATTAATTGTTCCTCATGCTCTGGGAACTGGCCGTTCTGAAGATTGATGAGCCAGAGCGACCAGAAACCACAAGCTCCCTGCTTCCCATTCCTCCCTTTGCCTCATTCCCACCCCTCCCTTTGCCTCACTTCTGCTTTAAAAACAGCCTATGTTTCCAGAATAAATGAGAGCTTGACAAGATTCTGCTTGGTCTCGCTCCTCTTTCTCGCCCGTTTTTCTTTCAGGCTTGGTCCCCCTCGACCCCACGAATAACGAGGTCCTGCAGGGCGGGACAAGTGGCGCCCAACGTGGGGCTCGAGGTACGGATCTCTGCCAGACGAACCCTAGCCCAAAAGAGGCATAGCACCGGCTCCAGTGTAGATTGAGGACACTCCTCACCGCTCGTGAGAAGTTTTCGTCCTCGGTAAGTGATTCCAACCGTCTCATATAAAAAATGGGCCAGAAACTCACTAAGGAAGCAGTCTTCATTAAAGACTTAAAAGGAACACTCAGGGAAAGAGGAGTTAGAGTTAAGAAAAAGGATTTAATTAGATTTTTTATATTTATAGATGGGGCCTGTCCCTGGTTTATAATAAATGGTCCAGAGATCCACAGAAAAAAATGGCAAAAGGTTGGAAAAGATCTTAATGAAAAATTAGAACGTGAAGGCCCAGATGCTGTCCCTGCCACCATTTTTTCATATTGGGGACTGATCCAAGACATAGTTAAAGCTGCGTCTTCTGACCCTGACAAACAACAATTACTGTCAGTGGCAGAATACTGTCTCCACCCTCTGTCCCGTGCAGGATCCTTGGCCTCCCTCCCAGAAAAGCGTTCCAATACACAGGCCCCTTCCAAATCTCCCTCAGTGGTCATTGATATGTCCGCTCCTTTGAACTCAGGACTCCCCCGACCGAGGCCCAGAGGTCTGGAGGCCAAAGCTTCCCCTCCGAGGCCCCCCTATCCTTCCTTGATGGATGATGACCCTCCTTTAACATGTAAGTCCCCCCTTAAAATTCCCACCTCTGATTTGGGGGCTCCTTTTCTGACCCATCTTGATAAAAAGGGGAAACATTCATTTTCTACTCCCTCAGAACCACTGATATTCCCAATTATGGTCCGGGGGACAGGTGATGACCCCCTTGACCCCGATGAGGCCACAACTTTAGAAGATGAGGCAGCCCGCTATCACAATTCTGACTGGCCACCCCAGGCCTCAGCCCCTCTTCAGAGACCCCCACCTTATGTCCCTCAGCAGGTTTGTGCCCCTACCCTCCTACCCTGTCCTGTTCCCAGTTCATCTCTTCTAGAGTCTAAAAGACTACTCTCAGCACAAATAGGTGAATTTAAAGAGGTCTTAAAACTCCAAAAACAGTTTGCCCAGCTTTCCACAGAGCTTGCTTCTTTATAGTCCACTCTTCATGAGACCATTCTCCCCTCGCGCGTGCTGTCCACCTACCCACTCCTAGTTGCTCATCTCTTAAGGCTTGGTAGAGAGGCTGCCCTTAAGCTCTTTGGAAAAGATCCTGATATTATAGTCCTCCCCTATAATGCCTCCCAAGTCCAGTGGCTTATCCAAAACGAAGATGATTGGGCCATTAATTGTATTTCTTTTCAAGGCACCATGGATAACCATTACCCTGCTGATAGGTTAGTTCAGTTTTTACAAAAAACGCCAGTTGTTTTCTCTAAAAGGACAAAGACTTCCCCCATTGTTGGAGCCACATTAGTTTTTTCTGATGGATCTTCTTTAGGCATGGCTGCTTTTAGTATTAATGGAGTGGTCTCTCGCTTTATGACAGCCTTCCTCTCTGCACAACTTGTTGAATTGACAGCCATTATTAAAGTTTTTGAGATGTTACCAGATGTGCCTTTTTACCTTTATACGGATAGTGCCTATGTGGCCTCCTCTGCGCCCCTCCTGGAAGTTGTTCCATATATCCGCCCCTCCACCAGTGCCTCTCCCTTATTCTCCAGACTACAGAAATTAATTCTTGCCCGTGAGGCCTCTTTCTTCGTTGGGCACATTCGCGCCCATTCTGGATTGCCTGGACCACTGTCTGAGGGCAATGATAAAGTAGATCAAGCCACTCAGATAATTGCTTCTGCGCTTTCTGTTCCCCCACTCGCTGCTGCACAGCAGGCCCATGACTTACATCACCTTAATGCCCATACTATGAGGCTTAAATTCTCCATCACCCGTGAACAGGCACGCAAGATTGTCCGACAGTGTAAAGGCTGTCTGACCCTCCTGCCTGAACCACATCTGGGGGTAAACCCTCGTGGGCTAGTCCCTGGTGAGCTATGGCAGATGGATGTCACACATTATCCTGCCTTTGGAAAACTTAAACATATTCATGTCTCTATAGATACCTATAGTGGCTTCCTTTATGCATCCTTACAGACCAGGGAAGCTACCAAACATGTTATCAGCCACGTCCTTGCCTGCTTAGCAACGAGCCCACAACCCAAAATTCTTAAAACAGATAATGGTCCGGGATATACTAGCTACAGCTTTAAACAATTCTGTGCTCAAATAGGTATTAAACATGTCACGGGAATTCCATACAATCCTCAAGGACAAGGGATTGTTGAAAGGGCTCATCAGACCCTCAAGAACATGCTTTTCAAATTACAGTCTGGGGGAGAAACACTTTACCCCAGAGCAGGCAATTTTAAGTCCCTCCTCAATCATGCCTTGTACCATGGGGCCCCTTACAGGTTGATCTATGTGTGCTGGCCCTTGGGGCTCATGATTATTGGGATTATCGGGACTTCTTTGTGCCACAACGAAAGCCCCCCAATCCTGTCTCACGGCCGGTTTGGCTCCGGGGATGTGGATCTCAAATGAAAAGGTCCCTCTTACAAACGGTCCCTATATATATATGCCCCGGGGGACATCGAGACTGCTCTCTTAACACAAAGTGTGGTTTCTCTTCTGATTATTACTGCGCCTCCTGGGGTTGCGAGACCTCTGGAGACACTTATTGGAAGCCCTCTTCCACCTGGGATTATATTATCCTAAAGAGAAAAAATCCTTCCAGATACAACCTTGGTACTGAGCCCCTCCCCATCAAAGGGGAATGTAAAGATCAATGGTGCAATCCTCTTTCCATCGCTGGAAAGAGGGCCTCCTGGGACAATTCCAGAGGGTACAAATGGGGATTGAAACTCTATGTCAGGGAGTGACATCGGCCTCACATTTAAAATTAAGCTCATAAAGACACTTCCACAGGGGCCTTCAGTAGCTGTTGGACCTAACACAGCCTTACGCCCTGGCCCAGACAGCGCCCCGGTTGGGCCTCCTAAACCACCAGCTGCCCCCGGGTCGACCTCAGTCCCTTCTGCTACCACCCTGTTTCGACCCACCCTTCCTATGGGGCCCCCCTCATCCGCTAATGTTATTCTTAAGTTGGTCAATGCCTCTGTTGAGACCCTAAGACTCAACAACCAGACAGAATATACAGAATGCTGGGTCTGCTGTTCCCCTCGCCCTCCCTTCTACGAGGGGGTGGCTATTTTTGGTGACCCCCCTCTACACCAATGATACCAACCTGTTGAGATGGAGCAACACCGGGAGTCATGGATTAACCCTTTCCCAGGTCTCCGGATTGGGTCTTTGTTTATTGGCCCCCAAAATGGTCCCTCCTTATCAGTTAAAGGAGATTTGCAATCAGACAATTACAGTTAATACCACTTTTCAATATATCCAGGCACCTAATAATACCTACTTTATTTGCTCCACGGGACTCGTTCCTTATGTAGTTTCTGCTTCTCTATTGATATATAGGGATTATTGTGTTTTGGTTATTCTTCTTCCAAAGGTCACCTTTCATCATGCAGAAGAGCTGCTTACATTTTGAAAGCGGGGTACAATTCGCTCAAAAAGAGAGCCCATTACAGCCATTACATTGGCCGTTCTTTTGGGCCTGGCTGGTGCAGGGGCAGGAACAGGCATAGCTTTCTTAGTTACTTCCACCCAACAGTATAACCAACTTTCTACAGCTATTGATAATGATATTCGTGAGTTACAACAAGGATTAAAATACCTTAAAGACTCTGTAGAGTCCCTGTCAGAGGTGGTTTTACAAAACAGAAGGGGACTAGACCTCGTCTTTTTCCAAGAAGGTGGCCTATGTACCGCACTTAAGGAAGAATGCTGCTTTTATGCAGACAAAACAGGGCTAGTTGAGGACAGCATTGATAAAACAAAACAGAGCCTAGAAGAAAGAAAGAAAAAGAACAGAGCGAAGCTTGGTATCAAAACTGGTTTTCCACCTCCCCCTGGCTTTCTATATTGCTTCCTAGCCTCGTGGGACCCTTTGTGGGCCTTTTATTGCTTTGTGCGTTTGGCCCTTGGGCCTTTAACAGACTAATTTTGTTAAGTCACAGATTGATTCTGCTCTCCGCAAGACCGTTGCTGTTCATTACCATCACCTTAGTGCTCAAGAATCCACGGAGGATCTGCCCCCTGGTCCCTCACCCAGTGGCCTACAGTTCTCAGTCCTGGCAAAAGAAATAGAGACCCCCTGGTACCGCAGGTTGTTGAAGCTCTCCTAAGCTGGCTCTCTGAGACTCCCAACGACCCCTTTGAGGCCATAGCTGTGGGAACAACCAATGACAGGCAACTCATTGCCGCCCCCTGGTCTGTGATGCCAGCAATGGGTGCCAGTCACATAGCCTAAGACAGGAGCCTCACCAACTGCCGTGATGGTCATCTGATGATGGGAATATTGTGAGTCCATTGTCTGGGTTGCCCATCATGACCTCGGGAAGAGGGTCATCTCATTACAACGTGAGGCCTAAGACATGAGACCTAAGGCAGGTGGCCCACTGACCTCATTTTTACTAAATACAGAAGGGGGAGATGTTGGAAGCTGAAGTGGAGCTGAAGTCTTCATGCCGCTCCTGGGAACCTGACCCCACCAAACTTGGCACAGCCTTGCGGTACTTTCTGAGAACTGGTCACAATTGTTTGAAGATTAATTGTTCCTCATGCTCTGGGAACTGGCTGTTCTGAAGATCGATGAGCCAGAGTGACAAGAAACCACAAGCTCCCTGCTTCCCATTCCTCCCTTTGCCTCATTCCCACCCCTCCCTTTGCCTCATTTCTGCTTTAAAAACAGCCTATGTTTCAGGAATAAATGAGACCTTGACAAGATTCTGCTTGGTCTCGCTCCTCTTTCTCGCCCGTTTTTCTTTCAGGCTTGGTCCCCCTCGACCCCATGAATAACGAGGTCCTGCAGGGCGGGACAAATTAAACCTGTTGAAAGGTTATACAAAAAAAGCCTTCCGGACACTGTGATCAGATGTCCTTTCAAAGTGTTTCTTTATATTCTCCCACAGTCTTGAATTTGCTCAATCTTCTCCCACCCACTGGCCTATCACATGTATACCAGGCTGAAGGAGTGACCCCGCAGCCTCAGAAGTGTGGGGACCACAACCGTGAAGGGATAAATTTGGATGGGCTATGCCAGAGCCCAGGAAAGCTAAAGAAGGGTTCTTTCTCACAACAAAGCAAGGATTTCAAGATCGTGGCTTTACTTTGAAAAATGTAGTTCTTCCATTCTTTTCTCGGTTTTACTTTAATGGACACACCAAAGAATGTGCTTCACTGAAACATCTCTATACTGCTGTGCTTCTGTTGATCTTCATCTCTTAGTCCCCTTACCAATTGTGCTTTACTCCTGCTGCTGACCCAATTGATAAATGAGATTATAAGATAGTAAAAACATGCACAGCAAAGTAGATTCTTAAGAGAATGTAGATACAGATCCAGAGTGTGGATGGAAATGTGACCAGGAAAACATTTAGTTTTTCTGCATTGAATGGAAGCTTTCCATGTTCTTTCAAAGGATAGCTCCATTCATGTGACTCCACTCCTTTTCCTAGGCCAATGTGAACACTGTACCTCTAGAGGATGGTTCAGACATTCAGAAAATAAAGGTTGCTATATGGAATACACAATTGGTATTTTTATCTGTGCCTACGTAAGGGTATTTCACTAATAGCAGATCGTATTCTGTGGGCATCGCAGGAGTTTACCCATTCTAACCATGAGCATGACCGAGTGAGCAAACAAGCAAAAGAAAGATGGTAACTTGTCTGAAGACACGCAGGTGATGACTGCCAAAGAGGGACATGTGCTATGTGGCTCTTTCCACCTGCGGACTTGTACCACTCCTCTGGATTTACAGGAAGATGACAAGTACACAATGTGGGAGCTACTCTAGAATGCTCTTTTGAAAGCATTGGAGTACAATCTTCATAAAGTATGCAAAAGTGCATATTGAATACTTGATTCCTCACAAAATATCTCCCTTCCCCCAGGCAATATTTATGTGCCATTGTCACATGGTCACATCGTCTAACTTCTTTTCTCAGTTTCTTTGTACTTCCAGACTCTTCTGTTTTGGTGCCTATGCCTCCTGGGCTAAAGCCTCAGTCCCTGTGACCTCCTGATTTCCCCTGTTCTTCACCCACACTGACCTCCACAGCGCAGCTTGGCCCTGTGTGCTACTTCCACATTTGTTTGATTCCCCCACCTTCATTCTGACTTCCTTGAGTGTGAGGATAATATTCTGTACCAGACTTGAAGTACCAGTGCCTGGCATGGCACACAGCACATACCTGGTGCTCAATAAATACTTGTGGATTAGTTCATGAGGTGAACCTTGTAGTTTGATTAGGATGGGATTATTGAACTATGATTCAATGCTGAGGGTTCTTAGCTAAGTGATTGATTGCTCCCTTGATGGAATTATAATATGTTGACATGACTGGAAGGGGTGAAAAGTAGTAGGTGAAGCCTAATTGCATGAAATATGTAACTGGTGGTTTGCTCATGCTGGCTCGGGTATTTCTTCTCCTGGCTGTTTATAAAAAGTCATTTTTTTTTTCACATTTTGTCTGCCATCAAAGAAATAGCTCTCCTGCACCATGGAACCTCCCTGCTGTGATGTAGACTTTGTGTGCTGGGGACCAAGTTACCATGGGTTATAGACTCTCAAATTACAAGTCAAAGTAAATAATTCATGTTTTTAAGTTGTCCATGTTACATATTCTCACACGGAAGTGAAAATATCTAACACAGGAAATATAAATGAACTCTGTTGATCCACAATTCAGCTGTTTCCTGCTTTCCTTGTGCTTTCTAATGGCTTATTTTCTTCATTCAGTTTCTTGTGCCTGTTATATTTGACATCTATACTTTGGGTTGAGAACTAACACGCTCAGTTCCCTGCTGAGTGACTTGGACTAAGTTTATTCCCTACTTTTAAATATTGCCCACAAAATTCAAAAGCACTGTTGAGAAAGTTGAGCTGAGAAGTAAATGAGAGAAAAGATGAGCAACAGTTAGGCCACTGCCTGACATAGTGTCAACTGTTATTCTGCCTCCGCTCTTAAGTAATAGAGCATCCACATATGCTAAGCATAGTGACAAACACCAGTCAATTGATATGCTTGGAAGACTGAGGGTAGGGGATTGCCTTATCTCAGGAGTTAGAACCTAGAAATCATGGTCAGTCCTCCGTTTGGCTGTTGAGGGTTTCCATCCATCCACCTCCAAAGTGCTAAGCAATTGTCATGTCCTAAAAACAGCTGCCTTAAAGCCTGGGGAAGCAAATTACACACCATCAAGCACAATGCTCTTCCTATAAAATATTCTCAGATTTATTCATTTTACATTTGGGGTATAAATATTTGGCTCTATATGGATGTCTGTGCATCTTGTGTGTGTCTGGTATGCATGGAGGTCAGAAAAGGCGGTCAGATCCCATAGAAACTGAAGATACAGACTGAATTTGGGTCATTGGTAAGATCAACAAATATTTCTAATCTTTCAACCATCGCTCTGCCCTAAACTATAAATTCTTAAGGGGCATAAAATGTACCCACTGCCTAGTGGATCTGACAGCATTGCAAACCCAAGAGCCTCTATGGGCCAACAGGCAGAAAGACAGGCTACACTTAGTGGACATCCCCTTATGGCCTGCAGGGAAATTGGTGAGGGAAGATGAAATGCTGTCCAGCCTGACTTAGGTAACTGGTACTAGGCAGACCGTCAGGAGTCTGACACCAATCAGTTTATTTTGGCCACATTTAGGCACGGCTCAACTTTGGAAAAAGTTTTCTGATAAGAATAAACTCACTTCCATGAGTATGGTAACTCTTGAGACAAATTTATATTGAAATTCTTTAGAAAGTACTTCTGGATTCTTTCAAAAAGATAGGTCCTGTTGGTTCAGATTTAGGTGCCTAAGATTCAGGGTCTAGGGATAGAGTCTGAGGCAAGCACAATGCCTGTTCCTATCAGGATTGACCTGGCCCTGAGATAACATAGAACTCTCTTAGTTGTAAAGAACAATGGACATCACTGAAAAGAATGGGTGTGTGGCCTAGAAGCAATGTTTGAGATTCACGTGGAAAGTGTCTGGGATAAGTAGGTCAAATTCTAGAGGATATGGTCAGAGCCCAGTTTATCATACAGGAAAGGACCACCAGGTTGTAAACACCAAGAGTGGCAGCAACTACCATGAAGAAGTACATGCTTCACACCTCTCTGCTCAGTAGTACAACGTATAGATGCAGAAACCACAGTGTCATTTACCAATATGTCCCCTTTATCTGTTGCCAGTTGTCCTGTAGCAGTTTCTTCTGAGATTGAAACATGCCATTTCCCAAAGAAGCTCCTTAAGACTAGAGGCAAGCAACTCAAAATAGCTCTAGGAAGTTCCTGAAACTGACCAGACTCCAAGGCCCCTCCTTCCCAGATTAAACTGTGCCCACAGCCCCCACAATTATATTAAAATTATTAATGTTTATGGAGCAAGCAGGAGGTGGAGCCAATGTTTCATCCAGGTTCTGATGTTACATACTCCCCTCAGGTCCTGTAGGTCAACATATGTTCTGACATTAGCAGCTAAAGTACAGCCTTTTCATCACATCAAGCCTCTACAAACGTTAAACTGAAATTGAACTCATTACTGTCATACTGGCTTACAGGTTGTGACATTGCATTTAAACTTTACCTTCGCTCTGCTTGAGAGACCAAAGAACAGAACAAGCCTCTACAGAGTACGCCCCCGAGGTTGTATCCTAGTAGCCCGGTTCCTTTTCGCCCAGACATTGATGGCTATTCTTAAAACAGACTGGTTCTGTAAAATTTGCTGTTCTGAAAGATAATAGTTCATAAGACTAACTGCTATTTCTGATTTTGCAACCAAACTTGCTTACCCTGCCTAATGACAAGGATAACCTCAGGACATATATGTTGAAATTAGAATCTGCCTACCCACACATAAAATGCATATAACTGTGGGGCAATGGTCTGTGACAGGCAGTCTGGAACCCGGACGAACACAGGCTAAAACTTGGGGCGGCCCTGTGGGGAAACCCAAAAGGGACCAGAAAATGTTTTTGCCAGTGCTCCCGGGAGGCCCTGGTCTTCTGTCAAACAGCTACAACCCCCATATCCCCCTGTAGAGAGGTCTGTAATGTACACCCTTCCTCAGGTAGAGGCGTGGCCACACAGCCCCAAGCCATCCCCAGGTTAGTGAGACACCTAGAGACTTAGCCACGCCCCTTCCCAGTTCCTATATCTCCCTCCCAGAGGGGCGGGGTTACAATCTTATCCACTCCACTCTCCACAATGAAAATAAACGCCTTATAGTAATGGACTGTCTCTTCATCTGGACCCGCAGTGGGAAGCAAGGGATCTGGCCTTCGATTAAGGAGCAGAGTCTAATCTCTCTCCAAAGGCGTCCAGAGTCTCAGAGCTTCCAGACGGTATCCATCCTGCGTGAACCCCACCTGCACTCAGGTTAGCCCGTCTGCGTCACCCAGCAGTGTCTGCGGTGCCCCGGGCTAGAGAACCCACAGAGACAGCTGCAGTGCATTCCCCGGGAACGGCCCCCTTCCCCACCCAGGGCGGTGTCCTGGTGGCAACTCACAGCCCCCACCTGCCCGTCAGACTGTGTGGGAAGACACGTGGCCACTTCCCGCGTGTCTCATGTCACTCCCAGAGCCGCAGCACCCGGGATGGACACATGGGACTTCTTTCCACTGCGCCATTTGTTTTCACATGTGGCACCAACAACCTGGGGCAAAACCCAGCTCCCAGCATACCCCCAGCTGGTGACTCACCTACAATGACCTACATCAAAACTCCAGATTGCTCATGGACTGTGAGTATATATTGGCCTTCCTCAGATCTCTTTCTCTCTCTCCAAGCTTCCTGGCCAGTTTCCCTTCCCCATACCCCACTGTGAGGACTCCTGCCTAGCCAATAGATCTGCTTCCCACAACAGCTCTGGCCATGAGCTCCCTGCTCCCCCACTAGCAGTTTCTTGAAGTCCATGCAGGCCAGGAGGCCAATTTCTTCCACCCAGCCCACACCACAAATCCTCCTCTTTAGGTTTTTCCCGAGCTCCTTGCTCCCCCATCATCGGCTTTACCCTCGATTTCCTGAGGTTCCTGCAGGCCAAGAGACCATTTTCTTTCCCCCAGCACCACTGTGGTGGCTCCTGCCTGGTTACTACCCAGAACTTCTAGCTTTCTCCTCAGGCACTGGCTGTTCTATCAAGCCTCTATGTTTCTTCCTTTAAGTCTTATTTTTCTTTCAAGGTTGGCCTTCCTTCTGCTTTTACATTTAGGCTAAGAAAAACAAACAGGGAATACCCAGCTTCCACTTGGCAGGGAGGTGCCTCCCTCCCTCCCCAAGCCCGCCATAGACAAAGGAAAGTCTTTGGACTTGTTTAAATCCTTGTTCTCCCTAACAGGAATACCAGAAACAGTGTCTGTGCTTCTCAACTCAAAATTTTCTTGCTTTTGTATTTAAATGTTTATGTTTTCCCCTAGCATTCGTGATGTATGTCCAAAAACTCTTCCAACCTGTTTAAGATTTCTTTTAAGGTTCAAAAGTCACCTAATCCACTCCCACATGTCAAATCAACTATGTGGATCACCGTTTCTTCAATCCTTAATTAACAACCCGTTTCCTTTTACAGACAGTTACTGCCAATCCCAAAACTTTTCTTCCTCAGCCATCCAAAGCAGACTTAAAAGATGCCTTCCAGGACCGTGATGTGCTCCCAAGCAAACCACCACAGGCTTCACTTGCTATTCACCCTATGCAGACATCCCCCTGCTGAGATTCTGATCCTCTGTGATTTTCCCTACAGGTTTATTCCCACAGAAGCTTCCTGGGACCTGTCTGTGACTACAAAGCTGCCTTCCTCCAGAGAGAAGACTCCTGAGACACAAGCTGAGATCGAGAGACACGTGCTCAGCCCTACAGAGGACAGACATGAGACTTTCCAGCTACAGATGAACTCTCTTGCCAAAGCCAAATGGCTACTGAACGTGGGGGAAGCTATATGATAGTAAGAGAACCATGATGTCTGTCTAGATTAATCAAATGTTGTTTTAAACTGATGTTATTACCCACAAACTGTACCATCCATGGGACAATTAATTGATTCAATGATCCCTTGCCTTCCCAACCCCCACCCTTAACCCTCCCTACCCTCTGGCTGAGCTGTGCTACCACTCCAACCTGTGCAGTATTTTCTTTTGATATTGCCACCCCACCCAAAATTTCATTACAAATGACACCTCTCCCTTAAAAAGGAAAAAGGGGAATTTGTGGAGCAGTGCTCTGTGACAGGCAGTCTGGCACCTTGTCGAGCAGAGGCTAAAACTCTGGGCAACCCGGTGGGGAAACCCGCAAGGGACCGGAAACCGTTTTGCCAATGCTCCTGGGAGGCCCTGGTCTTCGGTCAAACAGTCTCATCCTCCACACCCCCCTGTAGAGAGGTCTGTCACCTACACCCCTCCTCAGTTAGAGGCGTGGCCAGGCCCCAGGAGGAGGCGTCGCCACGCATCCCCAAGCCATCCCCATGTTAATGAGACACCTAGAGACTTAGTCACACCCCTTCCCGGTTACTGTATCTCCTTCATCCCTCCCAGAGGTATGGGGTTATGATCTCATCCACACCACTCTCCACAATGAAAATAAACGCCTTATAATTATGGACTATCTCTCCATCTTGACCGGCTGTGGAAAGCTAGGGATCTGGCCTTTGAAGCCGAGTCTAACCTCTAGCTGAAGGTGTCCAGCGTCTCAGCACTTCCAGATGGTACACATCCACCCAAGCCTAAGTGGCTAGCCGTCCTGGCCGGAACCCAGGCTGCACTCTGACTAGCCCATCTGTGGCACCCAGCAGGTGTCTGCAGTGTCCCGGGCTAGAGAACCCACAGAGACAGCTGCAGTGCATTCCCCGGGAATGGCCCCCTCCAGCCCCCATGGCATCCCATAGCCACCACCTGCCCGTCAGACTGTGTGGGAAGACTTGTGACCACTTCCCACGTGTCCCACGTCCCTCCAAGAGCCCAAGCCCCCGGGAAGGACATGTGGGACTTCTTTCCACTGTGCCACTGCGCCATTTGTTCCCACATGTAACCATGTAGATTTTTACTGTAGAAGCCTTGGGCTGCTATGGCTAAAGGCTGCATCTTGGGAAAGCTCTTGATTGCACTCCTAGTGCCATAAGTTTCTGGTAGCAGCATTAATTTTTTTTATTTTTAACTTATTTTTCATACTTTATTTATATTTCAAATGTTTTAGTAAGACCTCTTCTTATTAAAATTTATTCATAGTCATGGTGAATCCTCAGAGCAACCCCAAACCCCATAGAAAAGTTTGAAGAAGAATCAGACCTGCACACTTGTTTTGCTACTTGGGAAAATTGGGCCCTCGCTTCAGGATTCAACTCTATCCGCGTGGGAAGGTGCCTCACTGTGACCCCTAAGTTGCATCATCTTGGGTGATCCTAGGGCATGTTAGAATCACGGAGGAAAGTGATGGGTGGCCTGTTTCCTAATTCAGAGCGGTGCTGTGACTCCTCTTACTTTGTTTCTATTCTCCTGGCCTTCAGGAGGAGACAGCTCAGGGCCAGGTAAAATACTCAGAAATGAAGGGTTGAGGGGTAAGGTAAGGAGACAGAGTGCATTCGGCCCAGAGAGCAATATGGACACGCTATGTCTGTAACATGAGGTTGTCCACAAAGGCAGGCCTCATGGACTTGTATGAACGTCACCAGCAGCTCTCTGAGGACTTGGGGCTGAAAAGCAGTTGAACATGCTAAGCAGAGTTCTAGGAGCTTGGAAATCAGTACTGCAGAGAGCCATGGCTGCTGTGGAAGCCCAGGTCAAGAGGTTCAGGAGGAACAATGTGAGCACCTGGACTAGAGGCCATTAGTATGCTAGTTTGGCAACAAATGTAGCTGCCTTCTGCCAGTGTACTAAGAATTTCCCTGAGGCTAAATTTAAAAGTATTGGGCTAATTTTTTAGTTGTTGTTGAAGAGATTTCAAGACCGGCTAATATTGAGTTCATCATGTGGTTATTAGTAATTTTTTTCTTGGATATTTTCTTTATTTATATTTCAAATGTTATCTCCTTTCCATATTTTTCCTCCAGAACCCCCTATCCATCCTCCCGCCCCCTGCTTCTATGAAGGTGCTCCCCCACCCACCCACTCCTGGTTTGAATTCCTTCTTTTTTCATAGCAAGTGGTCTAGTCACCCCAAGCAATTTCATATAGAGCCTTCATACAAGCATTGCACAGGGGCTCACCCTCAGCTTTTCTCCACCATAAGGTAGAGGATGTGGTGTCACAGTTGGCACAGGACAGTCCAAGCCACCGTGATGAAGGCACGCGATTCTGTGGCTGGATCACAGTCCTGCTGAGGCCGTTCATCCTGCTGTAGAGACTGCATGCCTTGCACAGGAAATGACCAGTTGCCATCTCCTCTCCACAGTGGCATCTGGATGGAGCCGCAGTTCACTCACTCGCAGCTCTCTGACCGGTCCTCCCACAGGTCTGCCCCCTGGCCTCGTAGCACGGGGAGTGGAGCTCCCACGTGGCTTTGTAAGCTGCCTAGCACCTCTGTTTTGAAGGCTCCAGCTGGAGTCAGTGGTGTGCCCATGGAGGGAGAGTAGGTCAGGTGATGACGGTGGTGGTGGTGGTGGTGGTGGTAGGGGTGATGGTGATGGTGGTGGTAGGGGTGATAGTGATGGTACATTCTGTTCTGCGGCAGCGCTGAGGACAGCGAGCTGTACTGGTGCTCCCAGCCAAGAATGGCCACCAGTCTGCCGCCATCACCACCCAGGCTGCCTGCATCACTCGCCCCCACATAGCAGGGGCTCTCTTGGGCTGGCTGGGCTAGTAGGGGAAGCATGCCAAGATGTGCGCCATGACCGATCCTGCACCTCCTGGTCCTTCCACGCCCCACTGGCTGCTCCATCCCCCGCCATAGGGGAGAGGGCCATCGCTGGAGGCCTGCAGCCAGCCTGGGTGGGCGCTCGAGCCACCCGCGGCGCCCACGTGATTGCTGGGCCAGCTGCCCGACCCCTGCAGGTAGGGCAGGCCCAGCAGCATGGAACCCACGAGCGCTCGTGGTGCGCGCGCATAGACAGGGAGCTGGCCTTTGCAGCTGCAGAGCGCACGAAGCCGCTGGACGCGCCATCTTAAGCGGTTGGCTCCTGGCCACCCCTATATTTTTAAAGAACTAATTTCTTTGTTCACTCTACATCCCGATTACTGCCCCCTCTCAGTCTCCCCTTAATACACACTCTCCTCCCATCCCCCTCTCCCCTCCACCCTTCTGGATATTCAAAGATGCAAATAATGGAAATGTCTACCGAGGTATATTCCTGAATATCACATTTAAAACCTCTGTTGAGTTCCACATTCACTTTTTTCACAGTAAGAGGGATGGCTGTAATTTTATGGGACCGCCTCCCATAGCTTAGGAGACCCTCTACCTTGCTGTAAAGCAGAGGATGGCGTTCAATGCTTGCTATTCCTGCCTCCATCTCCACAGTGCTGTGATTGGAGGTACGTACCACCATATCCTTGTTTATTGCCATGGCTGGGATGCATTCCATGGTTTCCGGAACACTAGGTAAGCACTATACCAAGTAAGCTACACCCACAGTCCCAAAAGTTAAGAATTTAAGCATCAACCGGACACTTTAATTTTGCTGCAAACAAACAAATTTTTATTTTAAACAACAGTCCAACAGAAACAGAAACTGAGTGGACTTTGCTTCAAAACCAACATGAACATCAGGTGTAATGACCCGAGGAAGACCCCATGGCAGTGGGGACATCCCAGTTCAATCCACTTGAAGCTTTATGACAGGCTGAGCTTGTCGAAGAGGTACTCAGCCAAGTTAGGCTCTAGGGCCCCCATCTGACGCAGGTTGGTCAGGTAGCCGCTCACCTCCTTCAGAACTTCGACCTGCTGATTCAGGCAATTTTGCTCCAGGAAATGGCAGAGGTGGGCGTCGCCTTTTCCCTTGGCCAATTCGTGCATGCTCAGCAGACTCTGGTTGATCATCAGCTCCATGTGTAAGGCGCATTCCATGGCCTGAAAGCCCCCATGCCAGCTATCGCGCTCTGGTCTCGCGATGTCATGAAAGGTGATGTAGCCTCCACGCTTATTCTGCAGGTGCATGAACATCTCCGCACTGGACTGGCAGTTGTGTGACTTGCTCAAAAAGAAACGCTTGAAGTTTCCCAGGGCCACGTCATCACGGTCAAAGTAGACGGCCATCGACATGTACACGTAGGAGGCATAGAGCTGCAGCTGGATATGGGTGTTGACAGCATCCTCACAGTGCCAGTCATAGTTTTGTCGCACTTGAGAGGGAGCTTCCGCCATGCTGGACGCTTAAACCCCACAAAGGTCTCAGCAGGTCCACACCTACTCAGAGGGGCAGGGCGGGTGCAAAGACTACAGTCCCAGAGTCCCAAAGTACCTCAAAAGAGAGGAAGAAGGCCCGAGGAGGAGCTCAGCAGGCAGTCCGCAGCAAGCCGGAGGCAGCTACGGAATGGCTGTTCCCGCCCAATGCCACAGCATTTAAGCACCAGGGTTTAGAGGAAGAGGCGGAGAATCAACGGAAAGAGGTGTCGGCATCCAATCATGACACTGGTTGAGCCTCCAGCACAATGACACAGCATTAAGGGCCAGGGTGTACAGGAAGAGGCAGGGCATCAATGGAAATGAGTGCTGGCACCCAATCATGACATGGTTTCAGCCCCAGGGTCTGTAGGAAGAGGCGGGACATCAATGAAAATGGGTGCTGACACCCAATGACGACAGCACTTATGCGCCAGGGCTTACAGGAAGAGGTGGGCCATCAAGGGAAATGAGTGTTGGCGCCTGATCATGACATTGTTTCAGCCCCAGGGTTTATGGGAGGGGGCGGGGCATCAACTGAAATGAGTGTTGGCACCCACTGATGACATCATGTGTGCGCCAGGGCTATTGGAGGGGGTGGGTCAGAAGTGTTGATTTACAAAGCATCGGGCATACTGGGCACTGACTCACCTACGCTGTAGATTTTAAAGGACTCTGTTAATAAACTCCAATGTTTTGAACTAAATCCTTAGGATGCTCTATAAGGCAGTTTCTCTGAATATCTCCACTATGTTATTTCTCTCAACATTCTGCTGTTTGCTTTCGTTAGGTACATTCAATATTATAAAGCTTAATTTGAATGACAGTGCTCTTTGATGACCTCAATTATTATTCACCTGACCCTTTGATTCCAGGGTCAAGAGTGAGATAGAAAGGTCTGTTCAGAGTCATTGGTAAACCAGGCAACCTTCACATCTCTACAGGATTTTAAAATAGCTTTTCAATAATAACAGTGAAAGTGGGTTTTTTCCTTACTATGGATGGTAGCTTAAAAAAGAGAAGGTCTGATGCCTTTCTATGGCTAATATAGTTGTTTGTGGCAATTCAGTGACTTCAATGTGCTTTCCACTCCCACTTCTATGAAATCAGATTTTATTATTTAATTTTTTCTTCTTCACTTTACACCCCACCCACTGCCCCTCCCAGTCACACCCTCCCACAATCCTTTTCCCTATTCCCCCTCCCTCTCTCCTCTAAGCAGGTGGGGTCCCTCCTGTGTATCCCTGCATCTAAAACTTACAGATCTGGGACGCTAGGCACTTGCTCTCCCACTGAGGCCAGACAAGGCATCCCAGCTAGAACATCACTCACAGGCAGTCAGCAGCTTTTAGAACAGCCCAAGTTTCAGTTCTTTGGGACCTACATGAAGACCAAGCTGCCCATCTGCCACATATGTGTGTGGAGCCCTAGGTCAAGACCCATGTATGTTCTTCTGTAGGTGATTCAGTCTCTGAGATCCCAAGGTTCAAGGTTTGTTGACCCTGGTCTTCCTGTGATTTGTTATGCATTTATCTCCTTAGGTACTGTCAGTCCTTCCTCTGTTGCAGATTCCCATTCATTCTCATGGCCATCTTGCCATCTCTCTTGTTGCTCCCCATACCTGATCCTGAAACCCCCACCCCCCTCCTTTACATTACCATTCTGAACTAGGGAAGGGAGCATAGTGAGGAAATACTGCACCAAAGCAAGACCAAAAGCTAGCAGGTCAAACTCCAAACTCTGTATCTCCATGTCTGATGTCAAAGGTCTCTTCAGATCTCCAACTCCTTTCAGCTTTGTTCACTGCAACACCTTTCTCTCTCGGGCTGGTTCCATACTCTGTTAGCAGCTTTCCTCAGCATCAATAGCTCCGGCATCTCTAATTCTCAGAGTCTCAAAAGCAATCCAAGCTTATCCTTCACAACTTAGTTCAATGGCTCTGGGCCTCCATGCAGGGACACTCCCCTGACACAAGCCCGGCCTGGACACTTCTCCTTAGCTGCAGATGAAGAGTCCGCAATCCTCTTTTTTGAATCCTTGTCTCTGAAGCCAGAATCATATTGTCAAGTTTTTCTGCATGCTGGGGCTAGAACATGGCCCCCTCCTTCAAATGCATTTTCATGACCATTCTGGATTTTACTGCCTAAGCTTGGCTACCCTAGAACCCATTCTGTAGACCAGGTTGGTTTGAACTCAGAGATTCACTTGCCTCTGCCTCCCGAGTGCTGTTATGAAAGGCATACATCACCACAGGTTGCCTAAACTTTTCTTTATTTCCTCTTTACAAGTGGGAAGTTTACTTGCATGTGGTCTTGCTCTGAGGTCACCGCTCTTATTCCATCTAGCATCAGGATTTTATTTAACCTTTTATCTCTGTGGGCACCACATTCAGCTCCACTACACATCCAGCTGCTCGTTTTTTCCTCAACCTGTACATTTGATATTTTTCCCCGCTCAACTTACTCCTTTTCTTCACAGATCTGAGTAAGAGTGACCACTAACAACAAAATGACAGACTTAATACCAGGCTGTTTTATCGTTTCCTCTGCTAATGCCATTAATCCTAAAGTCTTCAGTTTGTCCTCAGGCCAATCTGTCGACAGCAGAAAAGAACCACATCATTCACCCAAAGATCACAATGATCTCTAGGCCACTTACGTCTCTCACCTGAAACCTCTTGAGCCGGATCCCCACAATTAAATCTCTCTCAATACTATCTCCATGCTCCTCTGGGATGGCCCATTGAGCTCCACTTAATGGGTACAGACTGCTTTCCCAAACCAAAGTCCACATTTTGCCAACAAGCAGCACGGTTAGACTTCTCAGAGCAATACTCTTCTACCTGGTGGAAACTTCTGTCTTAGTCCGTGCTCTATCGCTCTGAAGAGACACCACGACCACAGCAATTCTTATAAGACAAAGCATCCTGCAAGTAAACACAGCAACTTTGCTGCCTACCAGTCTGTACCTTCTCAGACAAAACAAGATTGATGGCTCATTCGAAAACAGATATCGGAGTTTTCAGTCTTGATCTGTCCATGGGCGTTGTCAAAGGGTCACTTTAAATATCTGAGATCTCAGATGAACTGCTCCTCAGAGTGATCCACTGACCACTGCCATCCTCTAAGAGCCTTTAGAAATACAGACTCCCAGGCTCCAGGCCAAAATCCACACTATCGGAAACTGATTTTTAACAAGATCCTCAGGTGGCAGGCTGTACCAGTGAGTCTTGAGAAGCACAAGATTTTTTTTTTCCCTTCAGGAGCATGTTTATTGTGTTTGAGGTGATGCATCAGTGCTCTCTGAGCTACAGAGGGAGAAGGAAATCCTCTCATTACAAACTGACAAAGATAAAACATTTTCATAACAACATGAACCACATACTCAGAAATAGAACTGAGCTTAATACAAAGGACATAATTACTACTCATCTATACCTACTTTTATAACTTCATACAGGTAATGAATGAGGGTAAAATGCACTGTAATATTTGGTCGAGTTCAGGACCACTATCCTTACTACATCACAAAATACATTTTGATATCCCAAAGAAGCAAGACTTGCAAGTAGGCATTTTAAACATCACTAACCTACAGCTACAAAGTTCTACTCCGGGTAGCATTACCTTTAGGGGAGTCTCCCAGCCTCCAGAGGATAAAGGCGAGAGTAGAATCAGGATAACATATACACCGAAGTCCATATGGTAACGGCTATAAAGATCCGCAGTACAGTGGGAAGAGGCCTTCTGCTCCTTCACACTGCATAAAAATTATGTGAATTATGTTGTGTATCTCTTGGTCCACTGTCTGGCTATCCTGTCATGTTCTCCTCTGTTGGTCAAATACTGAGTGGCTATGCTTCCAACCAGAGGATCCGCAGGGTTCCAACCTGTCAAAGGGGAACAAATGGAGAGCAAAACCTTTGAAATAGTCAAAGCAGGACTGCAGTTATCTTTCCTAATATCCAGGCAGATGACTCCCTGACTGGTGATGTTGCAGTGGTAGATTCTGGTACTGAAGGCAACCTTTGGTGGCTGAAAGGGATAATCTGAAGAAAATGTGATATTCAGAAAAAAAAAGAAAAGCACCACCTTCATATCCAGAACCTGGTGGACCAAGTAGAGTTGACCTCCATTCGTAAAGGTCATCTCCTTTCGGCCCAGCACTGCAGTTAGGAGGAGGATCAAGGGTGATCTCAGCTAGCTCCTTCTGAATTCTTTCAGCACTAGTGGATAGCTTAGCAGTCCTTTTGCTGGAGCATTTTGGTGTTTTTCTCCAGCTGGGTGGCAGAAGGTTTTCTTTCTTCCTGTTCTTCAGGCTCTGGAGCTGCAGAGTCTCGCAGATCTACATCTGAACTGCCACTGCTGGTGCTGGGGCTGGGGCTCTCATCATCCAAGCTTTGCTTATCACTGGAAATTTTGGAGAAGTTATCTCTGGGAAAACTTCTTGTCCCCTTGTCTGGCCTGTTTGTGTGCTGTAGGGGAGAGATGGTTTCCTTGAAGAAATGGAGGCAGCCTTGAAAACAGAACTGGGGTGGGGGGGTGCAGGACAGAAGCCACCTAGGAAGCTCCTGCACAGGAATGTGGAAAGTTGCAAGTTGCAGGTGGCCCTGCAGAGCTGCTCTGCTGGGATGTTGGTGCTGCCTCTTGCTCCAGGAGCCACAGTGGGGTGGGCATTCTACTGTCCAAGATGTAGTTATGTCGGAGGTCCCCCAAACACACGGCATGCTACTAAAGACACAAGCATTTATGTAAGATATTCTCCATGACTTCCTAAAAGTGATGGTAGTTAAGGACCTGATGATAGTGTATATTTAAATTACATAAATAAGACTTCCCCTTTTTTAGGAACCCTTTAAATACTTTAAAATACTTTATTTTTAATATTATGTGTATAAATGCGTAGCTGATTATATATCTGCTGTGCCATGTGCATGCTGTGCCCAAGGAGGCCAGGATAAAGTCACACAGAGGGAAAAGATATGAGTAGTAATCATAATGCAAATATGGCCTGCTCTTGCTAGAGTGCACATCGCTGGTCACTTAAAAGTCCTTTCACTTACAGAGCCCTGTAAATGCTTCGTTTTGCTTAAGTATGTATCTTACACAAGAGAGATCTGCCGGCTGCTGTCTTCCTACTGTTAGAGCTAGCGGTATGCCTACCACATACATCATCTTTTCTTTGTTTAAAGATGAGTGTGTGTGTGTGTGTGTGTGTATGTGTGTGTGTGTGTGTATTTAGTATTTAGAATATTATGTCCCAAGAGACTTTCTTTTCTGATCCAATCTGTTTGCTGATCTGTATGCTTCATGTACCTTTAGAGGCAGCTCCATCTTTAGGATGAGTAAAATTTTCTTTTATGATTTTTTTAAAAATATTTCCTGGGCTTTTGACCTGGGTTTCTTCTCTTTCCTCTATTCCTATTATTCTTAGAGTTGGTCTTTTTGTTGCATCCCAGATTTCCTGGATGCTTTCTGTAAGTAGTTTTTGAATTTCACATATTTAGTGGCATATCCATTTCTTCAATGTTGTCTCCGACACCACAGAGTCTCTCTTCCATCTCTTGCATTGCCTTGGTGAAACTTGCCTCTGTCGTGTCTGCTCATACTCTCATTTTCTCATTTCCAGAATTCACCCATTTGGGGTTTCCTTCATTGATTCTACTTCCATGCTCAGGACATGGAAAGTTGTATTCATTGATTTGCAATGTCTGTGTTTGCCTGAATGTCTTTAAGGGGTTATTCATTTCCTCTTTGTCACCCTCTGTCACCTTCCTACAGGTTGTCTCTGGGACTTCAGCAATGTTGGAATATTCAGGGCCTACTGAGGGAGGATGGCTGGGCACCAGTGGAGACATGTTATCCAGGCTGTGAAGGATAGTGTTTTTATACGGCATCTAGGCATCTTTAGTTCTGGGTGACAATATCTGGATTTTCATTTCCTTGATGAGTTTTCTGTTCTTTTGTTTCGGCTTCCTCCCTGGAATTTAGGAACCTGTGGTGGCCGTGTGCTCCCTGATAGGATATATTCTGTGAACCCAGCTCCCTGGCCAGCTCTTCTGGTTTGTTCCCAGTGGAAGCCTGCTGAGATTGGAGGCTATGTGGCTATGAAATGAGTTGGGGGAAAGGAAGGTTGAGGGGAAAGATTTTTGTAATCTGATGAAGATGAGGTCAGAGGGGAAAGGTACTCCAGCTGGTTTCCTGCCACACAGCTGAGGCTAAGCCTGGGGGAGGCTTTGGATGTGGAGTTAAAGAAGGAGAGGGATGAATCTGGCTTCAGCTTTCAGCCTATTTCTTTCCCAGGCAGGAGTGGTCCTTGGAATATCAGGGGGTGCCTGCTGGTTTTGGAGGCTGGGACAAAGCCCAGAGGCAGGAGTTTGGTTGGGAAGATCTGTGGACACCACAGGAAAGGGGAACAAGGTGTTGGGTGGGAAGTCAAGGCTGCCACAGATATTCTGCTGAATAGCTGGGGATGCGACAGGGAGTTTGGATCAGGAGAAACAGGAGAAGATTCGCTGTCAGCCTACCTGTTTCCTGTATAACTGTGTTCTTAACAATCCTGATCCAATGGAGAACATGTTGCTGCAGTACTGAAGCAATCACATTTAGAATTTCCTGTGCTTCGTTGTAAATGCAGTTAGCTTAGTCATCCCTGCTGTAGTAGTGGACAGGTTTCTGCAAATATGCCATTGTGAGGTGTTTTACGGACACGTGAATGTGTGTTGCAGGGATGCCTCTGTGCACCTCTTCAGTTACACCTATGGTGTGCGCTCCTATTCCGGTCTGCTTCAGTCAGGGTTTGGTTAAGTGCTGCTCTATGGCTCTCAGGTCCTCTGCTTTCTTTGCAATCACGATCACTTACAGGACAGTGCTTCTCTATAAGCTGTATTGATTAAAGAAACTTCTGCTTTGTAAAAGTAGCATACTTCTCACTGTGTCCTTAAAAATCACAGTCCACGTACGAGGCTAGATGTTTCAAACCAAGACACGTCAGAGTTGCACGAGATATCTCCCCATCATTATTGTAAACAGAGTTTAGATATCGCTGCAGCAGTAGCACATTGGGTTTTGCAAATATGTCATTGTTGGGAGTTTTAGTCACATACACTTGATTCTTCCAAGGACACCTCTTTGTCCTGCTTCAGTTACTGACGCTTTTGCTGTGCTCCTCTGTTCCGTTCTTGTTCAGTCAGTGTCCTTGTGTAGCTGGGCTACCACAGTTAGGTCAGGGGTCTGCGTTTTTGTATATCAGGGCCACTTCTGCTACAGTACACCTCGGTGACACCCACCATTATACCATACATCTTGTGATGTGCCAGGACAATACTTACCAATGTGTTATTAACAGCCACTACCCACTCTGGAACCTAGGCATCACTGTTTTCTGGAAGACAACTACAGACTTGTACAAGTCCTCTCCTGTGCTTTGTTGCAAATGTCATTTAGATGCCGCTGCAGTAGTAGTACACCGGTACAGGCAAATATGCCCTTGGGTGGCATTTTAATAGCACGTGCATGTGTTTTCCTAACGTGTCACTGTGGACTGCTTCAGGTAAGAAATGCGAATACTGTGCTCCTCTCGGCCATTCCTCTCCACCCAGTGTCCCGTTTTTTGTGCTACAACAATCTGCTCGTTACTCCTTTCCTGTAAATCTATCCTGACTTGAGGTCCAGTTCTTGTCCACTGTAACATTCACCGTTTAACGAAGCTCATGCTGTCGTGAAAGTGCTTCTGTTTTCACCCTGTTCCTAGCAATCCCCTCCCACTACGAATAAAACCCCTGTTATTCTGAAGGACGCATCTTCAAAAGTGTATGAGTAATCTGGTCGACTTTGTTGTTACAGAGTTCAGATATCGCTGCAGCAGTCCTGGCTGTACCAGCATGCACACATGCAATTCTGAGGCGTCTTGTCACGTGTGCATGTTTTGGAAGGATGCCACTGTATACTGTTTCAGTTACACACATGTAGGCTGTGGTGTCCTCTATTCCACACTTGCTCCATCAGCCTCTTGGCACAGTGCTTTTTTAAAAAACCCTCATTTCCTCTGCCTTCCTGCCAATCATTCCCCCGCTTGTGTTAGAGCACTTCGCTGTTGAAACACTCATTGGTATTAGGAAGCTCTTGTTTGAAAATGCTGCAACATTCACCGTTCTTTCTTTCTTCCATTTGTGAGCACAGTGTGGTGGTTTGTATATGCTAGGCCCAGGGAGTGGCACTATTAGAAGGTGTGGCCCTGTTGGAGTAGGTGTGCCACTGTGGGTGTGGGCTTTAAGACCCTCATCCCAGCTGTCCGGAAGCCAGTATTCTGCTAGCAGCCTTCAGATGAAGATGTAGACCTCTCAGCTCCTCCTGCACCGTGCCTGCCTGGATGCTGCCATGTTCCCCACCTGATGATAATGGACTGATCCTCGGAACCTGCAAGTCAGCCCCATTAAATGTTGAACTTTATAAGGCTTGCCTTGGTCATGCTGTCTGTTCATAGCAGTCAAATCCTAAGACACACCACTTGCACGTGTTTACGTTTCATCTTGTTTGTAGACTTTCTAGGTTATGTCTTGCCTATTTTTATTTATTTATTTTAATTTTTAAAAATCTTTTATTTTTGGATCTTTACTTTATATACATTTCAAATGTTTTCCCCGTTGGAAACCTCTTGTTACACCTCCCTCCCCTGCCTCTATGAGGGTGCTCCCCCACCCACCGACCCACCCACTCCCCTCTTTACTCCCTAGCATTCCCTTACACTGGGGCATCTAACAGCCTCTGCCTCCTCTTCTGCAGATTTCCCTGCACACTGGGGGCAGAGATTTGATGGAAGCATCTCACTTAGAGCTCTGTGTTCCAAGGTGCCTCTCTCTCTCTGTCTCTCTCTCTGTGTGTGTGTGTGTGTGTGTGTGTGTGTGTGTATGTGTGTATGTGTGTGTGTATGTGTCTGTGTCTCTCTGTGTGTGTATGTGTGTCTGTGTCTCTCTGTGTGTGTATGTGTGTCTGTGTGTATGTGTGTCTGTGTCTCTGTGTGTGTGGGGGGTGGCTATGGGTCTCTGCATACTGTTCCTCTCTGCTGAAGAAGGAAGCTTCTCTAGGTATATTTGAATAAGACACTGATCTGTGAATATGGCAGGATATCATTAGGAGCCATCTTATTGTTACTTCTAGAGACTAGATGGCCTAGAGACCTAGGGTAAAACTAAGTAGTACTGGTCTGAAAAAAGATCACTATGTTCTTAACCCAATCCACTTAGGAATGTGTGCGGTGCTTTTCTGAAGCACACAACTTCATAGTTGTGTGAGTAATCTCATACACTTTGTGGTGGATGGCACTGGCATATCTCTAGTTGAAGTACAGTGGTATACGCAAGTATACGCTTGTGCAGTCCTTTAAAAATCCCATGGCCAGGTTCTCCAATAGTGCCACTGTGCACTGCTTCCGACACGGACACATGGGCTGTGCTCTTCTATTCCATTCTTGGTCAGTCAGCGGGCTGCAGCAATGCTAGAGTAATAGTCTCATTTTCTCTGCCTGGCTGTAACCCTACCTGACTGGTGTCCCAGTACCTCTCTGTTGTGAAGCCCATCGGTATACCAAAGCTCTGGCTGCCGTAAACGTGCTTTCATTTTCACCGTGTTCTTACAGTCCTGGTCTAGGTAGGAACATGCATGTTGCGGTGCTGAGGCAAGCAACTTGGGAATCGTAGGAGTACTCTGTTGATCACTGCAGCAGCAGTGCCCAGGGACAGGCCAGGGTGTTCTTGTGTGGTGTTTTAACATCATCTGTGGGCATCGTTCTAAAATACCTCTGTGTGCAGCTTCAGCTATAGAAGCGCATGCTCTGCTCTCTTATTTCCTTCGTGTTCGGTGTCCCGGTGCAGTGATAAAATAGTACCTGCTCTCCTCTGCGCTTCTCTGGATCAATCACACCTTGTATCATAGTACTTCTCTTTTGTTACGTTCTTTGGAAAAACAAAGTTCTTGCTTTTATAACATCTTCTACCGGTTTCTCTGTGCTCTTCACAATCTTACTGGACTTATTAATGCATGTGCTGCTCTTCTGAAGCAAACCTACTCAGTGCTTTAGGAGCAATCCCACGTGCTTTCTTGTTGTAGAATGTAACTGTAACTGCAGTAGCAGTGCATTGGATTTTGCACGCGGCCTGCTTCAGTCTTAGATGGGTATGCTGTGCTTTTCTGTTCCGTTCTAGTGCAGTCATAGATGCATACGGGTTTGGATGATGATACCTGGTTTTGTCCCTGTTGGGTGAATGTTTTCTTCCCGGGTTTCTGCTTCATACCTGGACTTCAGGAAAGTGTGGTGGCTGTGTGCTTTCTGATAGGAGATTTTCTGTGAACCTATCTCCCTGGCCTGTTCAGCTGGTATGTTCCCAGTGAAAGCCTCCTGGAGTTGGAGGCAGGGAGAATGAGATGAGTTGGTGGGAGGAAGGTTGGGAGAAACGGTCCTTGTGATCATTTGGTGACTTTTTGGCTTTTACTGCTGTGAACAGACAGACACCATGACCAAGGTAACTCTTTTAAGAACAACATTTGTTCAGGACTGGCTTCCAGCAGAATACTGGCTTCTGGGCCGCTAGGATGAGGGGCTTATAGCCCATACCCACAGTGACACACCCACTCCAACAGGGCCACACCCACTCCAACAAGGCCACACCTCCTAATAGTGCCACTGCCTGGGCTGAGCACAGACAAACTATCACAGTTGAGGATGAGGTCAGGGAGGTAAGAGACTGCAGCAGGTTTTCTGCTACCGATCTGGGGATGAGAGTGAGGATTGGATCTCAGGAGCAGTAGGAGAGGTGTGGATCTACCCATGGCTTACTCGGTGCACTCTCTCTCTCTCTCAGTTTAGTATTTTTATTGGACCCCTTCGTATATGAACGACTGGGTCTGATTCTTGTGCCTTCTCTTGTGGTTCTTTTCCTTGTGTTTGGTTTCTCTTGTCCAACTCCAATGTGACAGGCGTTGTTTAAGTCACTATATTTTATCTTGTTAACAACAACAAAAAGTATAGCAACACATATATTCTGATGTGGGCCAGGTTTGTTAAGAACACGGGGCAATGATAGCACTTTT
>JADRCH010006186.1:0-12131 GCA_019843965.1 Rhynchomys soricoides
CCCAAACCATCAAATGTTCCCAAACAACTAAGATGAAGGGCAGCTGTAGACTCTAACAGATTTTAAGTGATGAACAGGAGGCACCAGCAGAAAGGCCAGAAGAGATAGAATGTTTCCCTGGAGACTGTGTCAGGAGCAGGGCTTAGCAGGCCCTGTGAATGAACTCTTAATACACCTTGTTTCTCAGGTTAGGATCCAGCATCCAGTTCACCTGCAACAAAGGCTATGAACAGCAAGGGTCAAAGAATGTCACCTGCATGAAATTGAATGACATTTTTGCAGCTTAGAGTCGCCACAGGCTTGTCTGCTGAGATAAGGTCACCCAGGGAAGGGAGTATGCTCAGACATCCATGCTAGGCATAGAGACCTGGGCCATCCCCCAGGCTAGCTCATCTTGCTCTCTACTGCTCTCTTAACTTCAGGTCTCACATCTTTGACTAATCATCATGTTTAACTGGCATCTACTCTGTATCAAGACCTCTGCTAAGAGCAGGCATAGAGGGGTAAGTAAACAGACATAACCCCTGCCCTGCATTGACTTTATGGTCGGATGGGATAGGCATAAAGGAGTGGGGAGACAGACAGAACCCCTGCCCTACATGGACTTCATAGTCTAATGGGATAGGCCTAGAAGGGTAGGGAGACAGACATAACCCCTTCCCTGCATGGACTTCATAGTCCAATGGGAGACGCATAGGAAGCAGGTTGCTGACACATTGATCAGAACCACACAGACATAGGAAAGCAAGCCACCTTGTATACACTTGTCTTTGATCCATCCATTATGACAGATAGACATCACAGCCATCTGCCCAGTGCTCCCATTACTTTGCCCACACTCTGAAGTAAACAGACCTGTGGTTTCTGAAGCAATGCTTTCAGCTACATAGGAAGACATGAGAGCAAGGCGTCAAAAGCCTGCTCAGTGAACTTCTCTGACAGCAAACCTGACCATCCTGTCCTCAAGGGCCCTACTGCCCACATTCTCACCTATGACATAAATCAAAGAAGACTGCCTACCAACAGCCAAAAATCTTCCAAATGTTAGAAGTGAGCAAATAACCATCAGTGGCACAGAATGTCACTCAGCTCTTAGAGAGCCTCGGAGAACTGACGGCCCCCTCTAGGTGAGAAAGTATATACTGACCACTAAAATGGTACGATCCTGTATCTTTTTGACCAAAGGTGATGCTTTGCTTTGTAAACATCGTTGCATCAAGATGACATTTGTGCAGAGCAGGTTGAGGAAGAGAACCAAACCATGATTATATAGCAGTACTCCTGGTCATATAACTAAAACTAAGTCCATCTTGTCAATGTGTTGATGAGGAATCTGGAAGGGAGTGATGAAAATATCTTCCAGTTGGGCTTTCTGTTCTTTCCTACTTGTTCAGTTTTAAAGTGGCCCTGGTGCTGCATATGCTGGGCTTTGTGCCTTTCCACTATGTCATTCCAAGTACCTACCTAGCTGTATCTATTTTTTTTTTAAGTTAAAGGCACAAAAGAAAGCATCCCCAGTATAACTGAGGATATGGAGAGATCACCTATTTCCCTCTAGATCCAACTTCTTCCCCTGCAAGACTCAGGAAGCTGATCAGATGACATATGTCAACCACTATATGGTTTGGAGGGTGCTAGAAAGAAGACAGACATCCTGTAGAGCGCTGGGACTCCTATTTTGGTCATCAATTAGAACAGGGCCAAGTACACAGTAGGTGTTTTGTGACTAGTCTTGAAGTGGATGACTATCTGAAGGAATCTTGAATCAAGGCACAGAACCCCAAGCCACAGAAATGCACAGGGTATCGAGTCTGCAGACCACGAATCTTTTGCCCAATGTGTCCTTTCAGAAGCCAGAGCAGCAAGGCCTAGGGATGGTAGTGAAGGCAACATTTCTACTGGAGAAAGTCCTGGTGGTTTACTCACCATGAAACGCCTAGGATGGGGAAGGGCTAGCATTCTAGAAGGTGGTTTTAGTCAACTAATTTTCTCGTGTATTTTCTCCAGATATGTTGTGGGCCCCACCGGAGCCGTCTCTAGTGAACCTGATACTGGAATAACCTCTCTGCATACTTTCACTCAGCACTGGGATGCTTTCACTTGTTACCCCATTGCATCATGTGTCACTGTGAAAGCAGGTGGCATAGGGATGGCCCTTCTAATCCAGCCATTGCTATGTGTCCTTGGGTCATTATCTTCACCTCTCTTAATTCCTTTTCCTCCCTGCTAAGTTGAAGACCCACTATCTGACTCCTTCACAGCATCAGCAGGTGAGCAAGGTGAACTTGATAGTGCTCATTTACAAGTGGAGCAGGGATGCCCTTCAGGCTCAAGTGAACACCTGTGTAACTGACCCAGCTGCACAGCTGGCCTTTAGCTGGAGCTACAGAGCACATCTCATCCTATAGTGGCTGTAGGTTCCCCCAGATGTCACTTTCCAGTCCACTGAAGTCGCTAAACTAGATGATCTGGGCTGGGGCTCTTCATTAGTTTTCACCACAGGACCCTTGTAAGTGAAAGAGAAAACAAAACCTCTGCTTGTTGGCTGAGATAGAAGCAAGGCATATTACTGAAGGGTTGGGTCTGAGCACAACTTAACCCTCCTGCCTTCCACATCCTCATGGTTCCTCTGGTACAGGCTGTGGAATAGGAGACAGTGGATGCCCAAGGCTTATATTCAGATGTTCCTTGTCCAGGTTTCCTGAAGGTCAATAGCAGAGCAACCTATTCTGGCAGTGTTTGAGGCTTTACCACCAGATCTTTTGTTTCAAACTAGTTGGAATTTCTATAGCAATTGTGATTTCTTTCTTTCTTCCTTCCCTTTTTCTTCCTTCCTTCCTTCCTTCCTTCCTTCCTTTCTTTCTTTCTTTTTATTTTTTATTTTTTTGAATAGCTCAGGTGTACTACAATTGTTACTATTAAAAAGAGACTAAAGAAAGGGAAAAAAGTCGTTCAATCACATGAAGCTCCACTTGAAAGCAGGTTACCCAAAATGGCAATCAAAATTACAATGCCCACCATACATGGGTTATTGTTTTCCCTCTGAAGCATGTGAAATATGATGTGGCTATAATTATTCACTCTTCCACACAATTAATTATACTAAAGCACACAGAGGCAAATAATAGCTTCTCGATAAATGTTTGAGGGCCACCAGAATGAGTTGGGTTTGCGATGGATATGAAAGAGGACTATAGTACTGTGCCCTCATTTTGGAAGTTTTGAAATTGGTGATGTATTCCAGTCTCTTCTTTCCCTCCCAGCAGAAGAAGTTAGGCTCTGCTTTGACTCCTGGAAAATGGTTGTTGTTTTAAGTTTTGATACAAGGCCTCAAGTATCCTAGGCTGGCCTAAACCTTGCTCAGCATCCTAGGATGACCCTGAACCCTGAAAACCACCCCCTCAATCATCCAAGTGCATGGATTGCAGACACATAGCACCGCACCTAGTTTCGTATAAAAGCTTGATCATACAGAGCATGCTTTTTAAAAGACAGAACATGTGTTTCATTTGTTACATTTATGTTTATGTCACCAAATTCCTGACAGGGAGTGAAAACACCTGACAGGGAGTGAAAACACCTGACAGGGATTGAACAGGAAGCAAAACTCTGTGTGTTGGGGTGTGTGTGTGTGTGTGTGTGTACATTCATGTGCACAGGGGTGTTGGTGCCTGTATGTCTGTGCATGTACCTTTAGAATAAAATCATTTAGGCTAGCCGAGCCCTGGTGGCTCATGCCTTTAATCCCAGCACTTGGGAGGCAGAGGCAGGTGGATTTCTTAGTTCAAGGCCAGCTTTGTCTACAGAATGAGTTCCAGGACAGCCAGGGCTACACAGAGAAACACTGTCTCAAAAAACAAAAAAAAAAATCATTTAGGCTAGATGGAATACCATATGTGGGTTCCAAAGGCCTAAGTTCAAGTTCCAACTTTGTTATTAATGATTTAGATTGCACAGGAGACATTGCTAAAATGGATCTACATCTTTTCCTTTGACTGTAAAATGAAAGGGGACATGGGAGCTGTGCACAAAATAGGCTAGAAAAGATGGCATGATCATTCTAGCTGTCTGTCTTCTTTCTAGGTGGACATCAAAAGATCAGATTCCTTAGCCAAATCGTTAAACATTGGTGTCCAAATTTTCCCTCCTTTTTCTCTGTCCCCTTCCATACAATATCTTCTCATTTACACTCTTCCCCTCAATTAACCTGTCTTCTTTCTTCTTCTGATACAGATGTCCTACGGATTTTCTAGAACCTGTGTCTTATTGTCTGAGCTCCTTACCTGTATTTGCCAAGTTTCTACTTATTAAGTCATTTGGGCATTTTTTGATCAGGTATACTATGAAGGTATGGAGGTAACTAGAAATACAGGTGACTGGTGTTGAGGTCCATGCTAGATGGCAAAATGCAAAAGAAGAAGGAGGAGGAGGAAGAGGAGAATTGGACGTTCAGGAGGGACTAAGATGGGAAGTATGAAAGTCAGTGAATGAGCAGGTGTAGGATACCAGGGACATTGTGAACAGATTGACTCTACTGGAGGTATTATTTAGGTGTGTTAGGTTGCTATGATGGCTGGACTCCCAGGTTCTAAGGACATTAGATTTCTGTGTATGGTTACAGATGTGGCTGCCCCTGGGTTGTAGAGGGCAGTGGTACAGATCCGGTAGAAGGGATCAGCATTTCAAAAATGTGGTCACCTCTGGTTGGAAACAGAGAATAAATATCAGCAGGAAGGGTTACACTTTGGGGAGTCAGGAAGCGAATGTGTCTTCTGAATAGCTTCTTGATACCTCCAAATACAGGAAGGTGTCAAAATCATCATCCAGGAGAACAGAGTGGGGTGAAGGGAAGGGTGAGAGGCTAGAAGGCCTTGGGCATGTGTGACAGGGTCTTTAGGAGGCAGGTGTGGGTGAACTAACAAAGCTCAGTGGCAGGGTTGTTAGGAAAATCCTGGGAAGAGTTTGAGGTAGGCAACAAACTTAAAGAGACATCAGCTTTCTCCTGTGATTTTTTTTTTCCATCAAAGCTCAACTTATGTGAAGGCAGATATAGAGAGTATCTGGGGAAGGGGGTGGTCGGTCCAACATTGATTTCTCCCATGCAACTGATTAGAGGAGACTGAAGGGAGACTTGGGATTTGCAAGAAGTTTTCAATAATGGTGGATCAGGGGGCCTAAGCTGGGTTAGGATGGAAGGGAAAACAAGAAGATGGAAGAGGCCTGGCAAATTGAAAGAGAACACCAGTAGTCACCTTGGGTCCAATGTAAGTTCCAGGAATTGTCAGTCACATTTGTAGAAATAAATGCAACCAACGGAACAGGATGTTCAGCACAGAGGACGGCAGAAGCAGGTGTTGGAGAGAAGAAAGTCTTCGGTTAGGCAGGAAGATTCTCAGCTACAGTAGGTATTCATTGGTGTTAGAATAGTAGTGGGAGTCCAGGTGTGAAAGAGCATGTCAACAGCTATAACACTTGTGGACAGGTTGGTGCTAAGTCAAGAGACCAAAAGTTAAAGGTTTTCCTGGCCTAAATAACATGTAGGAATTATGCTCAGGGCTGGAGGGGGGTCAGTACTAGGGGGAGCAAGGGTAGGTGGCCAGGATCAAGTTGGAAATCAGATGTGGAGAGAAGCTGAGTTATGGGGGCTAGATGGGCTTTGCAACCCTTTTGCACTTGAAGCAGCTCTCTCAAGGCTAGAATAGGCTGTGGTTGCAGGTTGTGTCTGTCTACAGTTCCCAAGGGTTCTGTTCACAGTGACACAGCACCATGATGTCCAGAGGAAGAGTAGGAAGCCCAGAAGTTGAGGAGAAGTTTTCATACTAGTGGCTAGATGGGCAGTTTCCATCTGTGGCTAGGAACCTCAGCCATGGAGGTTCATGGAGCCACAAGTCTCCATAGCCAAATAGCGCCAGGAGAAAGCTGGCCCCTCAGGAGTGTGGACAAGCCTTTGAGCAGAGGTAAGACCAGTACCACTGCTCAGCAGCACATATGGACCGAGGAGCCTTCTGGTTTATGCCTGTGGCCTGTGCCACAGGGCTCCATACCCAAATAGTGCAGGGAATGAGCTAGCCTCCTAAGAGTGTGGGCAAGCCTGTGAGCAGGGGTTAGTCCAGCACCTCTGCTCAGAGGGACCTGCCTGGAACACCGAGGACCCAGGGACCAAGGAACAGCTGCGACAGGAGCCTCTGATTTCCATGTGTGGCTAGGGACTTCAGCCTGTGCTACAGGGCTCTATAGTCAAATAGCACCAGGAGAATGCCAGTCTCCCAGCAGTGTGGACAAGCCTTTGAGTGGAGGTAAGACCAGCAACACTGCTCAGAGGGACCCACCGTGAACCCTCAGGACAAAGGGACCAAAGAGCAGCCTGGGACAGGAGTCTTCTTGTGTACGCCTGTGGCCTGTGCCACATGAATCTATACCCAAATAGCACAGGGAAAGAACTAGCCTCCCAGGAGTGTGGACAAACCTGTGAGCCGAGTTAATTCTAGCAATGCTGCTCAGAGGGACCTACCTGGAGCCCTCAGGACACAGGGTCTGAAGAGTGGACTTCTGGTTTCATTCTGCCACAGGGGAGCTTATCTTGTGACACAGGGCTCCATACTTAAATAGTGCCCGAAGAGTGCTGTTCTTCCAAGAGTGCCAACACACCTTAGAGCACCGGCAAGACCCCCAATTCTGTTCAATTTTTTGGGTCAAGAGAGGCTCTCGAAGAGCCATCAGGACACAGGGACCAAGAAACAGCTGGGGGCAGGAAACTTCTAGATTGGGTCTGCACCCCAGAGCTTATCCTGTACCACAGCTCTCCAAACCCAAATTCTTCTCAGAGAGAGAGGTCTCCATGAAGTACTGACGCAGAGGCTTGCAGAGGGGACAAGTCACAGTCAGAGAGAGCTAGACTAGCTAACACCAGAGATAACCAGAGGCCAAAAGGTAAGGGCAAGAGCATAAAGAAGAGAATCCAAGGCAAGTTAGCATCATCAGAACCCAGTTCTCCCACCATAGTGAGACCTGGATACCCCAATACGCCAGAAAAGCAAGACTCAGATTAAAATCACATCTAATGATGATGATAGAAGACATTAAGAAGGAAATAAATAACTCACTTAAAGAAATACAAGAGAAAACGGGTAAACAGCTAGAAGCCCTTAAAGAGGAAACACAAAAACCCCTTAAAGAATTACAGGAAAACACAATCAAACAGGTGAATGAAATGAACAAAACCATCCAGGATCTAAACATAGAAATAAAAACAATAAAGAAATCACAAGGAGAGACAACCCTGGAGATAGAAAACCGAGGAAATAGATCAGGAGTCATAGATCCAAGCATCCCCAACAGAATACAAGATATAGAAGAGAGAATTTCAGGTGTAGAAGATACCATAGGAAACATTGACATAAGAGTCAAAGAAAATGCAAATGCAAAAAGCTCCTAACCCAAAAACACCCAGGAAATCGAGGCTACAATGAGAAGTCCAAACCTAAGGATCATAGGTATAGAAGAGAGTGAAAATTCCTACCCTAAAGAGACAGTAAATATCTTCAACAAAATTGTAGAAGAAAACTTTCTTAACCTAAAGAAAGAGATGAACATAAACATTCAAGAAGCCTGTAGAACTCCAAATAGATTGGACCAGAAAAGAAATCCCTCCCATCACATAATAGACAAAACACCAAAGGCAAGAATATTAAAGAATATTAAAATCAGTAAGGGAAAAAGGTCAAGTAGCATATCATGGCAGACCTATCAGAATTATACCAGATTTCTCACCAGAGACTATGAAAGCTAGAAGATCCTAGGCAGACCTCACAGAGACCCCAAGAGAACACAATTACCAGTCTAGGCTGCTATACCCAGCAAAACTCAAAATTACCATACATGGTGAAACCAAGATATTCTATGACAAAACCAAATTTATGCCATAGCTTTCCAAGAACCTTGCCCTTCAAAGGATAATAGATGGAAAATGCCAAGGAGGGAAACTACACACTAGGAAAAGCAAGAAAGTAATCTTTCATCAAACTTAAAAGAAGATAGCCATAGAAACATAAAAATAACATTAAAAATAACATGAAGCAACAATCACAATTCTTTACTATCTCAATATCAATGGACTCAATTCCCCAATAAAAGGACATAGACTAAGAGACTGCATATATAAACAGGACCCAGCATTTTCCTGCGTACAGGAAACACACCTCAGTGTTAAAGATTAACACTACCTCAGAGTAAAGGTCTGAAAAAACATTTTCTAGGCAAATGTTACCAAGAAAAAAGCTGGAGTAGCCATTCTAATATTGGATAAAATCAACTCTCAACCAAAAGTCAAAAAAGATTAGGAAGGACACTTCATAGTCATCAAAGGAAAAATCTACCAAGAAGAACTCTCAGTTCTGAACATCTATGCTACAAATGCAAGGGCACCCACATTCATAAAAGAAACTTTACTACAGCTCAAAGTACACATTACACTCCAGACAATAATAGTGGTTGACTTCAACACCCCACTCTCTTCAATAGTCAGATGATGGAAACACAAATTAAACAGAGACACACTGAAACTATCAGAAGTTGTGGACCAAATGGATTCAACAGATATCTATAGAACATTTGATCCTAAATCAAAAGAGTATACCTTCTTCTCAGCACCTCATGGTACCTTTTCCAAAACTGACCATATAATTGGTCACAATACAAACCTCAACAAATATGAGAAGATTGAAACAGTCCCATGCCTCCTATCAGATCACTATGGATTAAGGCAGGTCTTCAATTGCAACAAAAACAACAGAAAGCCCACATACACTTGGAAGCCGAACAACGCTCTACTCAATGATAACTTTGTCATGGATGAAATAAAGAAATAAAAGACTTCCTAGAGTTTAAGGAAAATGAAAACACAACATATCCAAACTTATGGGATACAATGATAGCATTGTTAAGAGGAAAACTCAAAGCTCTGAGTGCCTCTGAAAAGAAACTGGAGAGAGCATACACTAGCAGCTTACCAGCATACATGACAGCTCTAGATCAAAAGAAGCTAATATACCTAAGAGGAGTAGAAGGCAGGAAATTAGTCAAACTCGGCGCTGAAATCAACCGAGTAGAAACAAAAGGAACTATACAAAGAATCAACAAAACCAGGAGCTGGTTCTCTGAGAAAATAAACAAGATACATAAACCCTTAGGAGACTAACCAAAAGGCATAGAAACAATATCTAAATTAACAAAATCAGAAATGAAAAGGGAGATACAACAACAGATTCTGAGGAAATTAAAAAAATCATAAGATCCTACTCCATAAACCTATACTCAACAATATTGGAAAATTTGGATGAAATGGACAATTTTCTGGACAGATACCAAATACCAAAGTTAAGTCAGGATAAGATAAATGATCTAAACAGTTCCCAAAGCCATAAGGAAATAGAAGCAGTCAATAAAAGTCCCCCAAGCAAAAAAAAAAAAAAAAAAAAAAACAAAAAGCAAACCCCAGGACCAGATGGATCAGTGCAGAATTCTATTGGACCTTCAAAGAAGACCTAATATCAATACTCTTCAATGTATTCCACAAAATAGAAAGAGAAGAACTAGAACACTACCCAATTCATTCTATGAGGCCACAGTTACACTGATAACAAAACCTCACAAAGACCCAACAAAGAAAGAAAACTTCAGACCAATTTTCCTTATGAATGTCGATGCAAAAATACTCAATATAATTCTCTCAATCAGAATCCAAGAATACATCAAAACGATCATCCACTACAATCAAGTAGGGTTCATCCTTGGGATGCACAGATGGTTCTATACTCGGAAATCCATCAATGTAGTCCACTACATAAGCAAACTGAAAGAAAAAAAACACATGGTCATTTCATTAGTGTGGGGTGAAAGGCTTTGGCTTGCTGAGACTTGGCTAACCCTGCCCTTGTGGTCAGGAAGAGTGTTGATTCCCATGAGAACTGTTTACCAATTTTCTGACACCTGCAGGATGTTTTGCTCCAGATGATTTGCTCAGGTGGGCTAAGAATCATGAGACCAAACTGGCTTCCTGTTGTTTTGCTTAACCTTGTGTAAATGACTATATAAGAGTTCTGGAAATAAACAGCTTTGGCATTTGGCTTCCAAATGACCTGAGTGTCTTTTCAATCTGCAGGCCCTCGTCCAGACTAGTTCTAGTTAGTCTCCTATGTGGGCATAGGTGACACATTAGAGGCTGAAAAAACATTTGACAAAATTCAACATCCCTTCATGATAAAAGTCTTGGAAATATTAGAAATTCAATGCCCATACCTAAACCTAGTAAAAGCAATATACAGCAAACCAGTAGCCAACATCAAACTAAATGGAGAGAAACTTGAAGCAATCCCACTAAAATCAGGGACTAGGCAAGGCTGCCTTCTGTCTCCCTATCTACTCAATATAGTACTTGAAGTTCTAGCTAAAGCAATCAGACAACAAAAGGAGGTCAAAGGATACAATTTGGAAAGGAAGAAATCAAAATATCACTATTTACAGATGATATGATCTTATACTTAAGTAACCTGAAAAATTCCACCAGAGAGCTCCTATAGCTGATAAACAACTTAAGCAAAGTGACTGGATATAAAATTAACTGAAACAAATCAGTACCCTTTCTATACTCGAAGGATAAAGAGGCTGAGAAAGAAATTATGGAAATGACACCCTTCACAATAGCCACAAACAATATAAAGTATCTTGGTGTGACTTTAACCAAACAGGTGAAATATCTGTATGACAAGAATTTAAAGTCTCTGAGGAAAGAAATCGAAGAAGACCACAGAATATTCAAAGACCTCCCATGCTCAAGGAATTGCACGATTAATATAGTAAAAATGGCCATCCTGTGAAAAGCAATCTGCAAATTCAATGCAATCCCCATCTAAATTTCAACTCAATTCTTCATAGATTTAGAGCAATTCTCAAGTTCATTTGGAGTAACAAAAAACCCAGGATTGCAAAAAACAATTCTCAACAGTAAGAGAACTTCTGGGAGGAATCAGCACCCCTGATCTCAAGCAGTAGTGATAAAAACTGCATGATACTGTTAAAGTGACAGGCAGGTAGATCAAAGGAATAGAATTGAAGACCCAGAAATGAACCCACACACCTATGGTCTCTTGATCTTTGACAAAGTTGCTAAAACCATCCAGTGGAAAAAGGACAGCATTTTCAACAAATGGTTCTGGTTCAACTGGCAGTCAACATGTAGAAGAATGCAAATTGATCAATTCCTATCTCCCTCTACAAAGCTCAAGTCCAAATGAATCAAGGACCTGCACATAAAACTAGATACACTGAATCTAATAGAGAAAGTGGGGGAAAATCTCGAACACATGGGCACAGGGGGAAACATTCCTGAACAGAACACCAATGGCTTATGCTCTAAGATCACAAATCAAAACATGAAATCTCATTAATTTGCAAAGTTTCTCTATGGCAAACGACATTGGCAATAGAATAAAACAGCAACCAACAGATTGACAGCATATCTTTACCAATCCTATGTCCAACAGAAGGCTAATATCCAATACATAGAAAGAACTCAAGAAGTTAGACTCCAGAGAACCAAATAACCCTATCAAAGAATGGGGAACAGAGCTAAACAGAATTCTCAACTGAGGAAACTTGAAGGTGTGAAAAGCACCTAAAGAAATGTTCAACATCCTTAGTCATCAAGGAAATGCAAATAAAAACAACCCTGAGATTCTACCTCACTCCAGTCACAATGTCTAAGATCAAAAACGCAGGCAACAGCAGATGCTGGTGAGGATGTGGAAAAAGAGGAACACTCCTCCATTGCTGATGGGATTGCAAGCTGGTGCAACCACTCAGGAAATCAGTTTGGCAGGTCCTCAGAAAATTGGACATAATACTTCAAGAGGACCCAGCTATACCACTCCTGGGCATATACCCAGAAGATCCCTCAAAATGTAAAAGGACACATGCTCCACTATGTTCATAGCAGCCATATTTATAATAGCCAGAAGCTAGAAACAACCCAGATGTCCCTCATCAGAGGGATGGATACAGAAAATGTGGTACATTTACACAGTGGAATACTACTCAGTTATTAAAAACAATGACTTCATGAAATTCGCAGGCAA